>VWYH01002919.1:0-24099 GCA_013399365.1 Pampusana beccarii | reverse complement strand
AAAAAAAAAAAAAAAAAAGAAAAAAAAAAAAGAAAAAAAAAAAAAAAAAAAAAAAAAAAAAAAAAAAAAAGAAAAAAAAAAGGTGTCCTCTCCTCGGAGGTGAATTAGCAGCATCTCTTATCTGTGGCTGGTGGGGACGGGACCCGCCCGGCCGGGACCTGCCTCCGCGGTGCCTCCAAGACTTCGGGAAATGAAATGAAAAGCGGCGTCTACAGCGGGGAGGGGGCAAGGGAAAGGAGGCTACATGCATTTTGCCTGTCGGTGGGGCCCCACACGTCTCATCGCACCTCCTCGGTCTCTATCCTACCTCCTGTGGCATGCCTGCGCATACCTTCCGAGGCAGGAGCCATCCACCTACTTTTTATAGCAGCGAGGTTATTAATAGGCTATCTAATTACTCCGAGCTGTTAACTCTGATGTCTTTAATTCTGTGATGTGGTTGTTTTGATTTGTTTTTCCAATCCAGTAGAACTTGCATTTACAGAACAAGTCAGACTCGCTCTGAAAGATGCTATTTTAACGTTTTAAAATCAACTTTCACTCTAAGCAGCAAAACAGTCCCTTAATTTTATCGTTTCTCACGAAAGCAGCAGGTGAAAACATTAGTTCGGATGAATGGAAACATTTTGCTTAGCTAAGATTGCGAATTTTTTTTTTTTTATTTGGCACTTGGTCTCAGACTTTTCGGTAAGGCTGGTAAATGGCAACAAAACGGTTCCAAAAGGGAAGGCGAGGGGTTGCCGCGATGCCAACAGACACGGCACAACTCCACCGGAGTTCGACACGGACACGCATGAAACGAAGCTACTCCTGCAAAATGCCTGCAGGAGGGCGAATTCATTTTATCCTGTGGAAAGCATTTCGCTGGAAGGTTTTGACCGGTTCTGATGGTTTATTCTTGTTTCCCGGGCAGAGAAATAAGAAGGCAACGATGCGCGGGGAGGTCTTGTCCACCAGGTTTCGATGAAGAAAACGATATTTTTTTAGCGGTGTGAGGTAGTGGTGACAACCGCCCCAGGAAACACTTGGTGATGGAGGATTTTACCTGTGTGTTGTGTGTTGGCTTGGGTTTTTTTAACTGAAAAAAATTAATTAAGTTTGTTCAGCCTCTGCTGTAGGGGTGGGGGCGGAGGCAGGATGGCTAATGCAGATCGGATTTTGTATTGCCTAACGTCGATGATAAGGGACGAGGGGAGGATGAGGAAAAGCTCTGCTGTGTAGCGGTGGGGAGGAGAAGCGCGGCTCCGCCGGGCCCCGCGTCCCTCCGCTTCAAGTCTCTCCCACAACGAGCTCTTCCAGCAAGAACCCTGAGAAACTTTCCCCTGGGCTTTCCACGTCCGATCCAACAGAAGGAACCCCTGAAAGCCTTCCCCGGCACCCAGGCAGGAGCAGGCAGGGACCCTGGAGGGGTCCCGCAGGTCCCCGGGCGCCTGCGGCTTCCACCCGCCCCTCGGCCCTGTCCCCCGCGGCGAGGTGGCAGCGCCCAGGGACGGGGAGAGCTTTCCTTTTGCCTTTACCCTGCGATTAAAAGTAATATATAATAGAATTCGTCGCCGCAAAGAATATGTGAAACACAGCCCTGCCGCTTCGTATCAAGGGCATTTATGTACCCGTTGATAAAAGCATAAAAATTAGGCCATTTGAGCCACCGGCCCTTAAAAACCCTCAAAAACGCAAAGAAGCGATAAAACCAAACCTCAGTTTGTCACTTGCAAAGCCTCTGAGTATGTGTTGGAAAGAAACTAAGTGCGTATGCGCCTGCTGAACAGAAGTAGCTAAATTGTAAGCGTGCTTTTTAGGGTGTTGCGTGGGTGCCGGCCGCCTGCCGGTCACCCCAAGAGCAAGAGGGCATCGTCCTTTCCCTGTCCGCCCCGCCGGGGCTCACCGTGCGGGTACCGCGGAGCGCCGGCTCCGGGAGTCAGGTTACGCGGCAACAGGAGCCTCTCCTCCGCGCGTTTTGTTGATTTTAATCTTTTTTTTTTTTTCGAGGTTGAAATCATTAACCAGGCGAACCTCGGAGACTGGAGGCAGGGAAAATAAAAGGGAGCTGCAGATCATTATTAAAAAACAAAAGCAAACAAACAAAAAAGCCACGAAACAAAACAAAAAAGAACACCAAACAAACTCAAACACACTCTTAGCTACCTATTGCATAAACGCGTTCTGCCTCTCTGCTGCCTACCGCTTGTTTGAGCGTCAGGTGTTGAAGGACACCGTGGAAATCACCCAAAAGTACGGCGGCAGCAGGTCACCAGTGATGGGGAGGCCTCTTACTGCAAGGGGGAATAACCCCTTGCCGTGCTCCCCGCCGTCGGCCACGGCTTCAGCCCTCGGGGGCAGCCGAGCCGCTGAGTGGGAGTGGGGAAGGTTCCTCGGAGCTGGGGCAAGGTGTCCTGCCCGGGAGGGGGCAGCCAGGGGCCTGGACCCTGCTGTCTCCGACTGGCAAGAAAGGCTGGAGCTCAAGCCCGGCCTCTGAGCACCCAGTAGCTCTTAGCTAGGAATTTTGAGGCAAGAAAAAAAATCACCCCTCCTCACCCTTGTGAAATGAGGGCTCCCCTCCCCGCCACGGGTCACATCTGATCTCTCGCAAAGGGCACCTCCACCATGCCCCACTCCTTGCTCTGCTGTATACAGAACCCTGCTGCTTTTGGGGATCGAGTTTCACGGACTGCTGCCCCATCTCCCGAGACTGTCCCGTCCGGCCCGAGAGGGAGGTGATGGGCAGTGGCAAAAGCCCCTCTCCCTCGACCGCTGCTGAAATCCTTCTTTCCCCGGTTGATGCGGATTTCCTTGCCGGCTTCGGCCGCCGTGCCTGCGGCGGGGACTTGAGCCCCGAGCGGCGGGGAAGCGCGGAGCCGGCCGGCAGCTCCCGCTGGGCTGGGTGCTCCTGAGCGCTGCCCATGCCCCCGGCGATAAATCCGCTTCAATGTCACAGCCGCTGTGGAATGGTAACACTCCGTATCGTGGGGTGGCCTTGATAAAAGTGTATTTTAAGTAGCGCGGATAAGCAAACGGGAGAAGAGAGTCGGGGGGTGCTGCCGGCACGTCGCCTCTAATAACCGCTACGCTTATCAGCCTGGCCTAAACTCCCCGGCAGTTTCTAAAGTACATTAAGTTACATAAACACGGCTCGGAAAAGAATACACTCCATCCTGCGATAGTCACCAAAGTGACCCCTCGTACCGCCTCGCACCGGAGATCGCTTCGCATCCACCGCCCCGGGGGCACCGGGGCCCGGCCCGGCGGGCGGTGTCCGTGGCTCCCGGGGCTGTCTGGGCCGAGGGGGCGATGGGGATGCGGCCGGACCGGAGCCTTCCCTTCCTCCCTAATGCACCCCTTGCGAGGGGTGAGATTTACAATGACCCGGGAGTGGGGAAAGGAGCAACAACAGTGCGCCTGCACAGGGCTTTCCCCCAACCCTTTTTTTGGAAGGTTGAAGTGCCCATGGGGGAATTTGCCTTAATTGGATAAAAACCTTTTTTTTTTCTTTTTTTTTTTTTTTCCCCTCTCTCTCTCTCCAAACTGTCTCTTTCCCTCTTTGGCCACAACGAGCAGGAGCGATGATTACCTCGTCGGCACCACCTCCCCAGCGGTGCCTTTCCACACCGAGCATCTCCCCGCACGGTTTTTCTCTGCAAAAACGGCTCTGCGCTCTCCTCGCAGATGTTCTCCCGGTTCCCTACCCCAGCCCCGGGGCAGGAGATACCCGAGAGGCTCCCGGAGCCCCGGGGTAAAAGTTACGTCCGAAGAGTGGGATTTGGGAAGGGAGTGACGTAATGAAGAGTTAGGAACCGAAGGCTATGTGATTTGAGCAGTTCGGGCGCAAACCTGAAACGAAAAGGAGTGGAAAGGAAAGGGGTGATTTGGAATGGTTTCCCACGCCGATCCCAGTTAAAGTCAGGTTTTCTTATCGGGTCTATCTGAGGAAATAAAATTAAACTTGTAGCCCGACTATAACGTAAACAGGCTAATCAGCGGAGAAAAAAACCCGTGGCGCCTGAAGTGTAAAACACAGGTCACTTTGGAGCCAGGGAAAGGGGCGCCTGCCAGGCCAGCGCGGCCAGTCTTCCTCCGAGCCATCCTCACCTCTCGGGCAGGGGCTCTGCCACCCATACTGGGGACAAGTGAGCACCGACGTCCCCCTCACAGGGAGCAAATCCCGTCGCTTTAAAAATATCCACGGCATTTCTCGCATTATATCCACCTTTACACGTGTTTGAAACGGCCTCGGGTTTAACTCGAGAAAGGGGCATCCCAAAGACGTAAACGAAATGCGGGGTTTAAAGCCGATAGCTCGGCTCTTTTCAGCACAGAAATTTGCAGTGGCAGCACCCAAGCTGAGAAGGAGCGGCGTGGGCGTCGATACCCGTGGCTTCCCCTGCTCTTGTCGCACTTTTGCAGGACAAAAAAAAAAAGGGGGGGGGAAATGTTTTCCGTCGCAAATTCGTGTCGGAAGGCATGCCGGGCGTTTATAAACAACGAATCACTGCCCTCGCTTGCAAAAGTTTACTTTCTATTTAATATTACAGCCACTAAAATACATTTAAAAGTAAAAAGAAGAAAAAGCACTTCAAGCTGGCGGGGTGACCAAAAGAACAATATTATTTAGAGAGAACTGGCAAGAAAGGAGCATCACCTTTAATATTATAATTTAATAGAGAAACGGTTTCTCCGGAAAGTGGTTATTTTGCGATCAAACCGCTGCCGCGCTATAACCACAAAAATTAACGAGCACAATAAAACTTGGAGGTCCCAACCTGTTCACCCATGCCGGCAGAGCGGATGGCTACAGCCAGAGCTCTACTGTACCCACAGCACTGCAAATTCTTCACCTCTCGTTCACGGAAAGACCGAAAGAAAAGCCGTGCCTACCCCAGGAGCGACAGCACCGCGCATCAGCAGGTTTGGGGTCGGTTTCTGTCGGGAGGGCTCATGTCTGGCGGCTGCCGAGAGCCGGGCTCTGCTCTAGTCCAGCCCTTTGCCGCAGATGACTCTTTCTGTACAAACTGATGATGACAGATATCCAGCTGATAACCTCTGGTGAACGAAGTTATTTTAATTTCCAGTCACTTTCCTGCTAAGTACCATATCAGTTTGTACACAGCTGAGATAAGAGGGCTGGGAGGGGTGGGGGTGAAGAGAAGAATAAGAAAGAAACAGGGGGAAAATGCCTAACGCCTGCTGCTGGGTAGACGCATCCCACAGCTTGCTTTGGCTTCACCTGAGGGTTGGAACAGCTCAAGGAGGAGGCACATTTTTTTCCCCTCGGATAGCTCTGATTTTAACGAGCAAAAATAAGGAGACTGGGGGCGGGAAGACATTCACCTGGTTGTTCAGGGCGAGAAACCAGCACACATCCTCCCGGGCTAGTGCCAGGGGCAGTCCTCTGCGAGGCCGGGAGGCGCGGGGAAAAAGCTTTACAAAGGGTGAATATTCACCCTAAAGAAGATATTTATCCGGGATTTAGGGCAGGGGGAGTCGGGGGAGAAATTTGTGTATTATTTCTCAGTTTAAAAAAAAAAAAAAAATTAGAATACTCTGGCATCTAAGAAAGCGAATCCCGCTCTGCTCTTCCCCGCTCCCTGAGCAGGGGGTCCGGCTCCCCGCCCCGCTGCGGGCACCCCGAGGTCCCCCCCTCGACCCCCCCCCACTCCAGCTGCGCCCGCTCCCGCCCCCGGCGCGGCCGCGCTGCGGGCCGGCTGGCCGCCGGGACTGGCACCCCTGCGGAGTTCTGTGTTTGTTTAGGGCTCGCCGAGCCCAATCAGGGCCGGCTGCCTGCAGTTTTCCGGCAGGGCTGCGAGAGGCGCCTCCTCTCTCCTTTTTATACATGAGCCGCCGGCAGCAGCTGCCGGACTCGCCGCCGCCGCTCGCCCCCGCCGCACTGGATTTACCGCCCGCCGCGGCCCCGCACCCCGGCCCCATGCGGGGCACCGGCAGCAGGTTTGGCCCCTCGCTTCTCGTTTCCATACCCCACCCTCCCCCCGCGATTTTCGTTTTTCTTCCCCGCTTTTCTGCTCCTGCCTCTCTTCCCTCAGTCGCTCCGGGAGGAAAGTGGCGCGGCGGCAGCTGCGCCTGGCTGGGGGAGCCCGAGGGAGACTTTGTGGGCAAACATCCGATGCCGGTGCCTGGAGCCCTTATCTGCCGGAGCGTTATCTCCCAGTTATCTCGCAGGAGGGAAAGACGTATTTGGTGCCTATCTATCTGCGAGGGGGCTGTGTGCGTGTGTGTGTCCTGTATTCATGTGCCTATGGTTATCTGGAGAGCCCCGAGGTGCGCTGAGGGAGGAGAGCCTCGCCGTCCGCTTCTCTTGCTGTCACTTTTCTGCGCCACCTTTCGCCTTCTTGCCCCTGTTCCCACAAGCTAAGCACCGAGGGCTCTGTGCCTGTCTGTCTGTCTCCCTGCCTCTTTCTTGCCGGTTGCTCTGGGATGCGACGGGTATCGGCGGGGTCCCGGCGCCGCGGCTGGCTGCGGGATGGGTGCCATTCCCCAGAAGTGTGCTCGGGCTCGGGGCAGGCCCCAGGCAGGGCTGCCGGCCGGCTGGCCCTTGCCTCGGCCCCGATCTCGGCTGCGGTCCCGGCGCCGCCGTGCACACGTCGGGGCCCGGCCCGTGCGCATCTCACGGCTCCCGGGTGTCTTTCCCTCTTCCTCCTCCTTTCCATGACCTTGGGCTGGAAACAAGCAACCAAGCGAGGCGATGCGCGGAAAAGCTAACATCGCTCTCTGGAGAAGTAACCTTAAAGGGATCGCCTTACTAATTGTTTTCTCAGTGGAACCGAGTCAAATGACTCATTCATTGAAATAATCACCATAATAACAACAACAGCAGCAGCCAAGGAAGGGGCTTTGGCACAGACTGGGAAAAAGGCCCCTATTCCTCTCTCTCGTTCCCCCAATCTCCTCACGCCCACCCGCCCACCTTCCCGCCGCCGTGCTTTATGTTCAAATCCGCAGCCCAAGATGCGGAGGAAGCGGGGAACAGCCCGGCGGCGGCGCGGGGACCGGAGCCCGCAGCCCTGTCCCCGCGGGACCGCGCTCCGCGGGACTCCGCTCTGAGCGGCCGGCGGCTCCCGGCCCCTGTTGACCTGGGCTGCCTGATCCCATTCCGCCGGGGTGAGGGACAACAGCGCCGAGGCGACATGACTGATTAAGCGCTCAGAGGGTCCAGATAAGCCCTGATGAATCTCATTACGGGAGGGAGACGGGCTGTCCTGTTTGCTAACTTTGTTATTATTATTTCTCTCCCCCACCTTCCCTGCTCTTTTGTGTCCTACTTCCCCGCCCTGCCCTGCGGACCCCCTCTCCACTCCTCCTCCTCCTCCCCTCCTCCCCTTTCCCCATCCACACCCAAGCGGCTAGAAGGGGACCTGGATGGCCGTGGCTGAAGGCGGCTGGTGCGTGGTGAAGAGGTGCGCTGCGGACGCCGGCGGTTCTTCCTGCCCCTTCGCGACCAGGGAGCCGGGCCCGTCTCCTCCTTCGCCCTCCTCCTCCTCTTCCTCCGGCGGCTCCCAGGGTGAGCGCCGCTCCTCCAAGACTCCTCTGCCGGAGCCCGACGGCAGCCACCGGCCGGCCCCACCGCCGCCTCCCGCCGCCGAGAGCAGGTCGCTTCTCGCCCCCTACGTGCACTTCGGGGCCCCCCACCCCTCTGGCCTGCCCGGCTGGGAGGACATCCTGCTCTTCGCGGATTTAGACCAAACCAACAAGCTGATCTGGTCCAGCCGCGGCTCCAAGCTGAGTGCCCTCGGCGCCGAGCAGCCCGAGGAGATGTACCAGACCCTGGCCATCTCGGCCGCCCAGGGCCCTACGCCTTACGACGGATCTCCGGGCAGCTTCATGCACTCCACGCCTAGCTCGCCCGTCTACGTGCCCACGACCCGCGTGGGCTCCATGCTGCCCACGCTGCCGTACCTGCAGGGCAGCGGGGCGGCCCAGACCAGTCATCCGGGCGGCGGCCACGCCGTCTGGTCCCAGCCGGCCGCGGAGAGCCCCTCGTACAGCACCGGCGGCGGCTCCCACCCTTCGGGCCGCTTCCCCTACTCCCCCAGCCCGCCGGTGGCCAACGGGGCCTCCCGGGAGCCCGGCGCCTACAGCAACAGCCTGGGTGCCAGGGACCAGTACAGCCCCCTGGCCCGGCCTCTCAACGGCTCCTACCCGGCGCCTTACACGTCCTACGTGGGGCCGCAGCTCACCCCTGCCTGGCCCACGGCGCCCTTTGAGAACTCCATGCTGCACTGCCTCCAGGGCCGGGCCGCCCCCATCCCCGTCCGGGCACCCAGCGCAGGTAGGACCCGCGGGCGCGGGGCGGTGAAGGGGCGGGCAGGGCAGGGCCGGGCAGGGAGGGCGGCCGCCGCATGGCGGGGCTGCCCGCTGGCGGGGTCCTGGGGGTGCCGGGGGGCGCGGGGAGCCCGTGGCGGGGTTGCCCCGGCGCCGGGGTCTCTGGCTGGGCGGGCGGCGTGGTGATGCCGATGGCTGGACGGCGGTCCCGGGACTGTGGCTTTTCTGCAGCGGAGGTGGCTCTCGCCGTTTGCGTTGGCTTGAAAAAAAAAAAAAGTACGTCTGTCGGGGTTCCCAACCCGCCTTTCCCTAAACGAGTCGGCCGGGTAAACCTCTCTTTTGAGTTTCCGTACATTTCTGCTTTTCCTAAACGAGATAGTCTGGCCACGAACCGGTAACAAATAAATTGCGAATTAACCTTTTTTGTAGTGTACAGGAAAATTGCAGGGTCTCGCTTAACCCGGTCTGGATTATTACAGCTACAAACCACTTCGCTGCTTCATAAAAAAAAGGAAAAGCAGCAAAGCAAAATCTCTGATATGAACGAGAAACCCCATTTATAAACCGCTGTTAAAATATGGCACCTCCTGACGGGATTTTAGTTTTGCTTCCGAGGTGTCCCGTCTTTTTTTTTTTTTTTTTAGTTTAGGAAATTCTCATGTCATTAAATCAATCGTAGAAGTGGAGGCTGATTTGCGATGATTTAGTCAGTTGTAGAAAGATTAACGATTATTACAGGCTCTTCAGCTTTAGAATATATATATGTTTATATAAATACAGATGTACAGAGAGATGTGTGGGTATGTGTGTATATATGTGTATATTTTTATATATTTGTGGATATTTATATATATTCATGTATGTATGTGTACGTATACACACTCACACACACATTTGAGCAGCATTTGCTTTAATCATAAACTACCCACCTGGTAGGTATATTTTATATACACTGTGATTTTCTCTTCCAGTGCAGTATTTCAGAAAATTACCTGTTGGCTTTTCATCTTTGTATAGGAGTGTACACGGTGCTCCTTCTGTCTCTCTACGATACTCGGTAGATTTAGGCATTTTAGGCCTCCCACTCGATGTTTACTAACATGACAGAGGGAAGAAGACTCAGTTATAGTGGTGGCAGGAGGAGGGCAGAGCAAAGCCGAGAAGCTGCGTCTCAGGGAGACATGAAAGTTGAGGTTTTTAACTCAGTTTCCAAAAGTTGCACTGTAAAATTGGAGGAGAAAAAAAACCTGGTGGGTTTGGTGGTTTGGTTGGTTTTTTGTTGTTCGTTGTTTGTTTGTTTTTTGTTTTTGTTTGTTTTTTTTTTTTTAATTTCGGGAGAGCGGTGGGGTTGGAAAATCTCACGGAAGGGAGAGGAGAGGGGTGGGGGAGAAGAAGCACAGGAGGGCAGGAGCAGGGTGCTGGAGGAGGCTGGGGCAGGACTGCCCAGCCAGCCGAGGAGGGGCACGACACCTTTCCCTGCTCCCCGGTCTCGCCCGCCCTTGTGTTTCTGGGGCCGCTCCCGATCTCTCTCCGCGGGGCCGCTGAGCCCTGGCCCGGCCAGAAACGCGCAGGCAGGGCGGGCTGGGGCAGCCGCGGCGCTGGGGCACCTTCCTGGAGTTTCCCTGGACGGTGCCTCCGGCCCCTGGTGCCGGGAACCGGAGGGGTAGGTGTCAGGCTTTGGGTGGGGGGGGTGCCAGGGTGCCACATCGCGTTGTAACGCGGGGCGAAGCGGCCCGGAGCTCCTGGGCCACGCAAGTTTTCTGCTGCCGCAAGACAAGAAAGCGGCAGCAAAGCCGAAGTGCAAAGCCACGCGTGCTTCCGGCTCAAGCGGTCGCGTTAGCGGTCGGGAAAATTGTAACCACCACCTAATTTCGCGGCTAAATATTAGACAGTTCGATACGGCTTTCTTAACATTGCTCGTAGAGTTACTGAAACAATAGTTGAAATGAAAACTTTATTTTGCTTTCCCTGGAGAGAAATATATTTTTCACGTTCTAAGGGGAAAAAAAAATTAAATGCCCGAGAAATATTGTCACAGCAGAACTTATTTCTGCAACCACGAAGATAACGTTATAAAGTAAATAGATGAGCCGAATGACTAACTTCCAGCGTCCCTGAAACCATAAGCATTTTCCTGATTACAGTCTTCAATGGCACTTTTACTGCAAAGATGAATAAATCTTCGCGATGTGCTAAGAGCTACAAGCTGACAACGTTAAGTTGAACTGTGCTCTCTGGACTCTGCCGTTTGCCCGTTCGTGTTTAGCTCCTAACAATTTGCAAACGAAGGGAGGAGAGAAATGTATTTCGGTGGGTGCGGGCCGTTTCTTTCTCAGCGCAATGCCCACGGTGTCTTCGCAGCCCTCTCTCCAAAGTTGCCTGATGTTTACGCGCTCCCTTTCGCTTTACAACGCAAACCTGCTAAGCAAAACGTAAAAGAATAACCCAATAATGAATTAAGGCAGGTAGCAGAGTGAATGGATGGAGCAAAAAATAAAATCAATGACTAAGCTATGAGTCTGAAACAGACTTTCCCAGGCTCAACTCGAAAGCTTCTGCAGATATTCAAGCACGTCCTTTTATTATTTCTGCACAACGTGGCACGGTATATGTAAAAATCCGTATTTATTTTTTTTTTTTTCCCCGAAATATGGAGAGGTGAGTCAGAATAAGAATAAAAGGATTTGTAGGGTTTAAGGTGTTTGCTTTTATAGGTGGGTTCTCTTTACTTTTTTTTCGCCGTGCATTTAGACCCTTTTTTTTCCCCCCAGTGTTCAGTATCTAAGGGAGCTGGAGGTAGGATACCGCATATTTTTCCATTTCCTCCGTTTCCTACCAACTAGCTCGAATCCGACCTAATAGCCGAGGCGAAGTGGTCGCTCCCCGTCTCTGACTTGGCACCCCAGACTCACAAACTCTGTCTCTACATTTGAAGTTTCTTTCACTAGTTACCAGGCGTTTAAAATGAGAGTCGGGGTAAAAGCTCCTTGCCCAGCCTTCACCCGGGGGAATCTTTGGGGAAGCCACCCCTCCATGTATCCAGGGTGGGCTTTGGAAGCGGGCTATTTTGGCAGGCACCTACCTCCCCCAGCACCCCTACAAAGCCAAACGCACTTCCTTTCCGGCCAGTGGGCACCACGGCGGGGGTTTCACCCCTCCCGCGGACCCCGCGCCGCTTCAGCCCGGTTTCCGAAGGGCCAAACCCCGACGTGAGTGCAGAGCTGCCGGGGGTCGCCGCCCCTTTTGACCGGTGCCCCCCACCTTGTCCCGAGGAGTTCGGGCTCAGCTCCCGTTTGTAAAGCAAAGGTTCCGACGGGGCCGGCAGCGAGTCTGCTACCATTAACGAACTTTTAAAAAGGGAGAATTAAAAAAAAACCAAAACAAACCGAAAAGAAAATCACCACACGGCCGCGATCACTGCTGGGGAATGGCACTTCCGAGGGCTGAACGGCCCCGGTCGCTTTACCGCCCGGGGCCCGGCTCCCGGTGCGCCGGGGCCGGGGCAGCGCTCCTTGGGGTTCCGTGCCCCCGGCGGCCGTGCCCCACCGCCTCTCCCCTCTGCTCCTGCCCCCCCAGAGCTGCTGGAGGACCTGTCCGAAAGCCGGGAGTGCGTCAACTGCGGCTCCATCCAGACCCCGCTGTGGAGGAGGGACGGCACCGGCAACTACCTGTGCAACGCCTGCGGGCTCTACACCAAAATGAACGGCCTCAGCCGGCCTCTCATCAAGCCCCAGAAGAGAGTGGTGAGTGGGGACGAAGGGGAGGAAGGTGGACGGGAGGAGCTGTGCCCCATGGGACACCCCTGTCAGTGCTTGTGAAAGGGAAAGCGGCGGCAAGGATGGGGGAGCGCAAGCAAAGCGTGTTAGCCCAGTGATCTACCCCCGGCTGCAGAACCGAAGTGGGGTTGCTGGCAGGGCAAAGCAGTCACGGTGTGGGCATCAGGGCTGACAGCCCTCCAGACCCTGTTCCAGGCCCTGCGCTGGCGAAATGGGCCTCTGTCCCCTGTGAGCCACACACCGGGCATGGGACAGCCTGGCTCTTTGAGTTGATAGAACCTGTTGGTGAGGAGGTTTAGGCGACTCGAAAGAAATCGGTGGGGCTGATGGTGAATGTATCCAACAGAAAAAAAAAGGGGAAAAAAAATCAAGGTTGGAAAGTGTTTGTTCAGAGGGCTAGGAATTTCTCCAGACCTGCTTTGTTTGCTGAGAGCTCGATCCTTGGGAATGTAAGCAAGTTTTGTATATAATTCAAAGAAAACCAATTGTTTAAACAATGATAATAGCCTTTGTTTTGTTTTACTCCTAAGAAATGAGCGGCAATTTTTCTAAAAATATACTCCTAAAACTAGGGGGGGAAATAAATAGTACAAACCAGAACCCCTGTTTATAACTCAGGCTGGCACTGAATAGGCAAGGAGAAAATTTAACAAGCGGGAACTGCACATTATGTTTAGCAAATCTGGGTGGAGGTCAGCGGAGAGAAAGAATATGCTCTTTGGTAATGGCTGTTACCGAGCGAGCCACAATAAATCACACTGGTATAATCCAAGCTGATGTTTGGACCCTTGTGTATGGAGACAGTGTATCAAACCCATCAGCCTTTCAAGACCCTTTCAATCAGGCCGGCTGCTTCTCTCCATGCCTATTTCCCTAGTGTTAAAACACATCCCGTTCTTTATTTCACAATTTAATGCCCTTACGGGGGGTGGAGGGAACAAAACCCAAATGCGCAATGATCAGAGCAGACCGTGAGCGCTGACAAACCAACCGCACCTCTGTTTAAAAACCTTTCTTTAAGCCAGACAGTTAATTTAAGCCAGAGGTTAATTACCATTGGGTGCCCATTTTTCCTAGCTGGCCGTCCGCTAAGTTTCGTGACACGAGGTGTTATCTCATCACCGGGGACAAATGCAGCAGACTGGCCAGATCTGCTGCTCGTCTGGAGTGTCAGAGCTCGACTGGCCATGGCACCCTGGCCAAGTGCAGATTTCAAGTAGCTGATACCTGGATCTGGCATTTCTGTGTCTTTCTTTCTTTCTTTCTTTGTTTCTTTCTTTCTTTCTTTCTTTCTTTCTTTCTTTCTTTCTTTCTTTCTTTCGTGGGGGGTAGGAGAGAGGAGGCTAAAACAGAGTCAAACTGCAGCCCGATTACAGCCTGACACCTCGGCGAAATAACTCTGAAATAGTTGTGTGTAACAATCTCTACCGAGTACCCTGGCCGTAACTATAAATCAACTGTGACTGTGTGTTCATACAGTTGGGAGTATGTAGGTGAGAAGGGAAAATGTTTTGAAAATGCTAAACATGTTTAGATTGCCCCGAAGTTCCTGATAAAATTCCTGTGGCAGAAAAAGTCATTTTAGCTTCAAAACATACACCTCCCTTCCCCGTTTTTTTAGGTACAGGAATGAGCAAAAGCTATTGAAATAAAATACAGGAAGATTTATACCAGATTGTACACAAAAGAAATAAAGATTTAACAGAGTGATTTCACTTGCAAAGAAAGAAAATTAAGCTTATGTGTTAAGACCAGCTCTTTTTTTATCCAATCCATGAAAAACTCGAATTGAGGAGCGCAGTTTAGACACTGTGCATTTATGTATTCAACAACGAGGTAAAAAAAATCTGTTTTCCTGAGACTTTGATTTTTAAGATCAAAAAGTGTATGTGTGTACTTCAGCCCACATTACATTCGGCTGGTTTGGTTTTTTTTTTTTTGCTTTGTCTGTGCAATTAATAATGAATTACTGATTCAAAGTTACAAAATCCATATTTCATCTGGAGTTCTTTCTGAGCTGCAGTGTAAAATGACGGCTTACTGTAGATAAAATTCAAGAAACTTGGTTATCACTCTGGAATATTCTTCATTCTCAAAACATTTTTATCGGTTTCCCAAGTGGCAGGCGGTATCAAAGGTGACCGAGTTACGTCTAACAACCCAGCAGTAAATGATTCAAGAGGAAGGGCATTGTACCCTTAAGTTAGTAATTTCAGTTATGGGTGCTTTATAGTCAGAATAAGATTAATGCAATCCTTTAAAACTGACTTCTCCATGTAAACTTGTTCAGCTGCCAGACACAGAGCTAGGTACAGATTTTTTTATATTTTTTCTGACAATGCGATACTTTGAAAAAGACTAGATTTATGATGTAGCTGGAATTCTTTGCTTGTGATGAACGTAAACGAGATCACTTGTTACAGGGACTTTTATAACCCATTCACATTCATTTCACGTGTTTATGAGGACTGCCTTCTCTCATGATATACAGCCTGCAGCCATAAAGCTTCGGGTTATACGGTTATTTCTGATACAAGGTTGCTTCATCTTGGCTCCAAACTCCACGGAAGAGTGTCATAAATGGCTTGTTTGCAGTGGGGAACGTGTTGTCACCCACCAGCTTTTCTGCTGGCCAAGGGGAAGCTCTGCTCTGTAAAACACACTCCAGAGGCACTTTTTGTTTTGCACGAGGATAAAATGGGGGATGATAAAAAGATGTTTTCACAGAGATGCTGCTATTGTATGTGTTACCCTCTGGCACGTAGGAAAGTTTGTTTTCTACACCCGTGGCGCCACCGAGGGCAGGTGACTAATGCGGCTGATTTTTCCTGTGAGTCGGGAGTATTGGTGGCAACCTCAGAGCTGTCTCTTTTGCAGGGGAGAGGGTGTTGAACCACCTGGAGAGGCAGCACAGAAGTGATGTGCCTTCTCCTCAGCGGGATGGAGCTGTAGTGGAGAAGCTTCCTAGCTCTCCTGCTGGAGGAGGAACCAGTTCCTGGTGGTCTGAATAGAGGTCGCCGGGTTAGCGGCTCTCAAAACGTGAATTTTGCCTCCACTGTGATTGCTCAGAGTTGCAGACTCGCAATGCCTCTTCACATCAGCTTGCCAGTCTCTGAAATGAGGATGATCTTGATTTAATTCTTGGGTGGCGCTGATAGACGCTATAAAAAAAAGCACCAAAACCTCCTACCATCCCCGCTGCGCGTTAAAGCGCTTTTTATAAACCATAAAGCCATAAATCATTTTCCCCTGCCCGCCCGTTCACGCCTGTGTTTGCCTGCGCTTGCCTCTAGCCCTCGTCGCGGCGGCTGGGCCTGTCCTGTGCCAACTGCCACACCACGACCACCACCCTGTGGCGCAGGAACGCGGAGGGCGAGCCCGTCTGCAATGCCTGCGGCCTCTACATGAAGCTCCACGGGGTAAGCGGCCGCCTCACCGCGCGACATCGGCGCTCCTTTGTGTTGCTGTAGGTGTTAATGGTCTCGGATCATGGTCTCAGACCGTGGAGCTTAAAGAAAAAAAAAAAAAAGAGGATGAAATGACCAAGAAATGGTTATACTGTTTTAGCAAGTTATGGTTTTGAGAAGTTATGTGTTTGCTGTCGTAGCGCTCCTGACAGATTTAAGGAAACCACCTCCGGATGACTGGCAGAGGTTTTTTTGCCACTGGGATTTAAATCAGCTCTTCAGCAGGGAAACAAACCCACAAACCCTAAACCTTTAATAAAACAGTTCTTCATGGACAGCCACAGCTATGCCAGCAAAACTTTAGATGTAATTCAAGCCATAGCTGTGCCATCGAAATTTTAAATGTCATTGCAGACTTTGCTAGGCAATAGTAGAGGAAGAAAACAGCTCTGTCCTGAATGTGATGGAGTATGTTTTGGATGAGACTTGGAGGCTGTTATGCCTCCGTGGATTAAGTTACAGCCAAGCACAAATGTTTGAAGAGTGAGGGCGTTAGGACTGATTGGGACTTGGTCTAGTCCTCAAGGAAAAAGTAAATTATATCACAGGTTTAAGCATTATAATGATAACAAGCATATGCCTGAATTGTCTTTCCCCAAACTCATTTTATCATTATGTTTAAATGTATTTTAAGCCAATGATTTCTGTATAATTATTATAGTTGTAACGACACAGAACACAGAGCTGATTTTTGAGCACATTTTCCCTATAAGTATAGATTTTGATACTATGAAACTGTATCACGGACAGAACTGCTTACAAGACCAAATACTAAGCCGACTACGGCCTAAAGCTTCTCTCCTAAGACACTTAGCATTCATGATCTGATTTGTGTAGCTAGTACACACGAAGGGGAATATTTTTTCCCCTCACATGCACTCTTGCTTTCCAGAATCAGACAATACAGATAATTTGTAACTGACTGGAATAAGGAATCATGGATAAGATATATCTCGTCCAATTTAATTTCATACAACCTATGGTGAAACGATGCTATTTTTCCTTAAGAGTGTGATGTTTATCGGTGGACTGACTGGGATGTTGAAAAAACTGTTTAGTTCACATCAAGAAAAATCTCGGCTTTCTTTATTCTGCTAAAACTCTCCTTGAAACCACCCATTGCTTTGCCCAAACAAAATGCAAAGTTTTTTTTGATTTAGTACTCATACAGGAAAAATGGGCTGGCTATACAGGCATTTTCAACATCACCATTTCATTTTGTAGTATATTTTGATTCTTGATATTAGAGTACGTATACAACTCTGTAATCAACATGGAAACTTATTTTTTTCAGGTTCCTCGACCTCTCGCTATGAAAAAAGAAGGAATTCAGACCAGGAAGCGAAAACCTAAGAACATAAATAAGTCAAAGGCATGCTCTGGTAAATATAAAAAGATAAGACAGTTGAGCTGCAAGAGATTTTTTTTTTTTCCTGGCTAGAAAATATTTGTTTTTAATAGCAGTTCCCTGTCTTTCAGGTAACAGTACTACTGCAGTTCCTATGACTCCAACATCCACGTCTTCTACTAACTCAGACGACTGTAGCAAAAACGCGTCTCCCAGCACACAGCCTGCAGCCTCCGGGGTAAGCCATAAGCCGGTGTGTGTATCTGTGAGCCGGCTGATCACTGTGCAATGTTATCGCAGCTTTTATCTTATCTAGCAGAACAATAATCTAAACAAACTTCCCAGTTTTGTTAGCTGATACTGGAACAAGATTTTCAGAGGATATTACATATAGCTGTAAACAGAACGACAAGCTGAAGTACTTTACAAACCTCTTAATTAAGATCTATATAATTTTTATGATTAAGTTAACCACAGCTTAACCCCAGACATCTTGTTTTGAAATGTTCAGGTTCTTTGATTTCAAAGGTTTTCTTTTGGAGGAAAGATAATAGAACATGCCTGATTGATCCCGTCAAGAAAAAAGCGTCCATATACCCCATTTTTTCTGAAATGATCTGAATTTATAATTCAAGGCAATGCTGCTCTCACGTTTTCCAAAAGCTGGTTGAGATATAGATATACAGGCATTTGTATGTGTTATCCCAAACGATTGGTAAACCCCAGCAACCTATTATCCTGCAGTATGGAGGGAAATGTAAAGGCTTTTGTTTTAAACCAAGGCACTTAAACCCTGATCCAGACCCAGCTGAAGCCAGGCTGGGGTGCCCCAATGATTGTAGTGTGGAGGGGACCAAGCCCTCTCCTTGCAGAGGGCTCTTCAGGGGCCAGATGCTCAGCATCTGGCAGCACCGAGCTCCAGCGAAGCTCCAGAGGATTGCTGATCATCCCCTGCTTTAGTTTTGATTCTTATTTTACATCATGTACTCAAACCATCTCAGACTTCCTTTCTTCAAGCAGTTAGCTTATGCGATAACAAACGCTACTGCTAAAGTTACAAAGCTTAATGTGGATTAATTTCTAACCCCTTGGCTATGCATACCCGTATCCGCACTTACTCCTCGGGCCTTCTGTATCCTTTAATCTGCCACGTCATTTCTTCAAAAAGCTTTCCTAATGTGGCTTTCTCTACTCCTTTATTAAAAAAAAAGAGACATTGTTTATAATAACTATTTTTCAATATGTCTCAGCATTCCCACTTCCAAATTCCTTTCAATAGTTTTACTCCTGATGTACAAAGTTTCGTTGCACAAGGGGAGGAAAATTTTTTAGCAAATGCGATTTTTCGTGGACTGACAGGGCCACCCAGTTTAAGAGGCACTGGGGTTTGGGTGCTGCTGGACAAGGATGTCACTAAACCGGCTTGTCTTTGACAAGAGAAAACTCTGTCTCTCCAATAAAATAAATAGATTACATCAAAAAAAGAGAAACATTAGCCAAAAAATGACCTGTTACAGGGTTTCAGGCTCCCCCCATTGAACTACTATGCACTGTTTTAGGCTCTCCCCTAATATTTGCACAGCAAAAAATGCGGCCAAATTTTCCTTTAATTTTCCTTACGTTGCCTTAAGTAAGACTACTGATCCTGAAGAGTGTCATGAGATTTATATGATGAACAGAACCAGAAGCACAGTCCCAGCTGAAGCCAAGGCAGCTATGTAGGCTGTAGGCAGAGTGGCCGTGTAGACGAGATCCCATTTCCCCTGTTCTCTTACCTTCTTGGCTGACTAAAATCCGCCTTCGTTACTGTAGCCTTCCTGCCTAGGAGAGCTTATTAAACCTGTTATTAATAATCTTTATGTTATAATTTTAATAGCACTATTTATAATATAGTTTTGCCAGGCGGAGTTTTGTGGGTGCCATAGCAGAGCAGGGTGGGGGCGCAGTTCATGAGCCAAAAGGCTAGTTGGGAGCTGTTAGCAACCAAGAACAACTCTCAGGTACCTTGAGGCTGCTGTTAATTACACAGTAGAATCCCCCGGTGCCAGGACTTCAGTTATCCATTATTTTTGCGCGGTAGATCAGACTGGGAGAGGCTGCACAAGGGCTGGGGAAATCTGTGCCCTTGTACGCAGCAGGCAGCACGGTAACATCTGTACAACCCTTTCCCCACCATGGTTCAATCAGATGTACCCTGCACATGCAAAGCACTTGCGAATTGCCTCTCGTGAAAAATTTCAGTGAAAGGAAGAGATGGAAAGAGGCTGTGAAACGCGCTGAAGCAACGAGGCTGCAGCCGCGACCAGACATATGGGTGCCTCCCGGACACCCCCCTGCCCTACATGAAGTGCCAGTGATCTCCCATCTCTGCACTCCAGCCCCAAATGTACATAAATGAGGATGGGATTTGCAGGGGAGTTGTTGACAGGGTGTGTCATGGGTATGGCCACGTCCTTCGCTTGGGCTCCTGCTTTTGCCCAAGCGTCAGCAATTCAATGGGATGAAGATGGGGGAGACTGGAGGCTTAGAGTAGGAAGTGATGGTTGTTAAGATTTGCTCCTGTTGCCCCAGACATCATCTGGGAACATGATCACCAGTTTATGAAGGAAGTGAAATCATTGCTCATGGCCCCAAATCTCACGGGAGAGGCTGAATGCTCATAAGGGCCATTTAAGCTGTTGGAAGTGAAAGGGATGTCAGCATTTTAGAGCAAGGCAGTCTGTAATCTGACCACATGCTGAAACAAAGATACTGTCCTAGACTTCTATTTTCCTTTATTTTTTTGTCATTTGAGTAGACTCGTCAATAGCCTGAAGTTTCGTGTTTATTCTTAGAACAGACAACCTCTTTGCACAACGAGAATAAACTTCTCTAGGCCATGCCAGGAGGGAGAAAACCCTCAGATGGATGAATCCAGGCTCTGTAATCTTTGGTCACTTTAACAAGAACGGTGTCAATTCCTGCCAGCAGCGTTGGTGACGTTGCCGAAACACGGGCACCTGCTGGAAGAGCGAACCTGGCTCATTCCCCGCTCGTTACACAACCAGCGTGGCAACTTGTTTTTGTTTTGCTCTGTTTTTACTTCTCCAGCCCTTATTCTGTGAGGAGGGGAAAAGTGCCAAATTGACATTAGGCAGAGAAATCTGATGACGTTTTAGAAACTGTTGTCTGAAATTCACAGCAATGTTGTTGCTAAATGAAACAGAGAAAACGAATTCCTCTACTGGTACAAAAGCAATTTATTATGGCTTTTATGGGAGGCTGCCAAAAGAGTTCCCAGTTATGTAGAAATCTGATGGAAATGAAACTCAGCAGAATTCATTTTTGTCAGTAATATTCACTTTTCACCCTACCTTTCTTTATCTCTTTTAAAATAAAATAAGGAGGGGAGGGCAGAAAAAGAGAAGGGCAGCAATTACTCTTGAAAATGTCTTTGAGACTATCCATTCCATGAAGGGAATCTTATATGATGCCAATTTTCAGACAAATTAGCAAGAACCTTAAATGTTGATTTTATGTTCTAGCTGAAGTTTAAACATTTAAAATATATGATTAATGGATTGCTGTGGGTGCAAAGTTGATTTCAAACATCCCAAAATGTAGAAGTGTTTGGATCAGAGATATTTCGTTGTCCCATTGTAAAGGGGCTATTTGCCAAATTCACATCTGGATCTAGGATTTAGGCCTATTTCTGTTTTCTTAAGCAGTATAAGTACTGGGTGTCCTGTGTTACTAATATGGAAAAGGTCCAGCTGCATGATATATGAAGTTGCTTTACATCCCCATAAAAAGAAGATTTGAAGGTTTCAGACAGCCTGCATCTGCATCCATACCTGCTCTCCCTTTGATGCTGCTGAAACTGTACAGGGAGAAGCTACGCAGAATAATTTGCTAAACGAAGGGCACGGTCTGTGTTAGCGCACACCCATACATTTCCATGCATGGGCTCCAAATGGTGTGATTACCAGAAGGACTTTATTCCCTTATTAGGATAAAAGGCAGTATGAAAACTGCTGTAAAATCTGCTTTTTATGGCAGGACATGGAGGCTCCTTGAGCCAGGACTGATGTCAGTAAAGGCTCAGCAGCACCAGGGGAGCTCTTCTTCCAGAAGACTCTACTGTGCCCTTTACCTCTGATTTAGAGGTTTCTCAAAAAGACTGTAATCACACACCATAAAATAACCTAGGACAGCTGTCTTGCAGGCAAAACTAGTGCTTGCTTCCATTGCAGGTTTACCTTGAGAAGCGGTCAGGACTGGCTCTTTGGTGTTGTAGGCTGGAAAGCAAGAGGGCTGATTGAAATGGCCTTGGCAGGTGGTGAGCTTGTAGGAAAATGCAGTTCTAAGTGTCCCCCAAATGCTTGACAACCTGGGCTGAATTAGCTGAATATCTTCTCCTGGATTTTCTTTGTTTTGTTTTCAGAAAAGGGTTCCTGAGATGGTTAGAGGTGGTGGTTTTTGCTCCTGTTTAGGCAGTAGATTGGTGGGACATACATGCAAGTTCTAGGGGAATCAGCCTCCCTACAGTATCTCTCAGAGTCTGGATGAACCCAAAGACTGAACCTCTTGAACAAAAATCCCTAAACACCTGGATAGCAGGAAGTTGAATGGCTGAGAGTCCTTCAGACCACCTGATGATATCAGTTGGTATAGAATAATTTCATAGCCATTGGGACAGAGTTTCTAAGAGAAAGGCTCACCAGCATGGTTGGTAGGACTTTCACCTGGAAAATGGGAACACGGTGCCTCAGTCTTGGTATGAATAAATATTTATCTAAACCAGGTGGAATGAGACCAACAGGAGGCGTGAGGAACATGGCAACCTAAAATACCAAATAGTCTGGTAGTCAGGGCATTATGTTGGGAGATCTAATACTGCAGTTTAAATCTTCTCTTGGTCTCCTACCTCACTCCCGGACAAAATAGGGTGCTGCTTTCTTCTCCTCACTCAGCTTCATACATGCAGTCATTCGTTTGCTTTGCTCCTTGTACACATATCTGAAAGAAAGCATTTCATTTTGTATCAAACAGGATGAAGCAATGCAGCTTTTTTATTTCAGTGAGGAAAACCAAGGAAAACCAGCATTTTTGGTTCTACTCAAAACTTCTGTATGCATATGGACACATACATTTTCCTTGGTTTTGTTTTATTGCCAAAGCAATAAAGCCAATTACTCATATAGCACTCGACAGCACTGGGGGTCATCAGTTTTGCCAAGCCACGCTGGAAGTTGCCTCCGTTAGGAAATTAATGAAGTACTAACCACAGATTTATGTTGCTATAATACGAAGAAGAGATTAGAAGATATGTAAACTTACACATCTGCAATATAAACAAAAGGATCAATTTGACTAGTAAGAAAAGGCAACTCTGCTTAGTAAGAGAGTCACTAAAGAACAAAAAAAACCCTCTGTGGTTTTGCAGTGTTGAGACTTCTTCAGAAACTGGGGAGTGACAGTGTTGGGAGAAAGCACTCTCGGTGGGGCTGGCAGCTCTTGCTGGGAGGCTGAGGCTGGAAAATTGAGGACTCCACAGCAATTGGCCACAACACATTATATGTGAAAGAAGTTTTTGCAAATGTGTTTCAGCTGACTACGGTTATCGTTTAAGTGTAGCGAAACTAAACTATGCTAACTGAAGAGAAAGAGCGTATTGGCTGAGGCTCAGTTTACTATGGACCTAGTGTAATGTCCAGAATTCGTGCAGCGTTTTGAACCTGTGAAGTGGTTGGAGCAAAGGTCTATCTGATAGAGTAAGAGTCTAGATCAAGGCCTCTTGCCACCCACTCCAACTGTTCACACAACTCCTTGCTCGGAGCTTTTGCCTCTTGGTGGCAGAGGCGTGGGGAGGGGCCAAGGGAGTGTCGCTCCCCTCTCCCCACTTTCCGTGGTGGGCAGGCAGTGCAGGAAGGAGTGGATGGAAGAAAGCAGGAGTAATCCTTTCAGTCAGAGGTGCTGGTGCTATTCCTCAAGTCCTGGCCAGTGCAGGCTGAGCAGCCTGGTTTTGATCTGGGCCAGATTATTTGGGCTAAATTTGGCTCTGGGGTGCTGTTGACAGGGTTGGGTAGGATGTAGGTGTCTAAGTCCCTCTGTGGCTCTGGCTATGGTCTCCCTGCCCTTTACAGAGAGGCCACCTCTGATCCAGAAAATCTGCCTGAGGGCTGCCTCATTGCCGTGTCCTGCTGGTTTAGGTAAAAGGAATCCTTAAACCACCTTTGCAGATACAAAAGCAAACTTCCTCTCTTTGCTTGGAAGGCAGGCTCTTCCCAGTGGGCTTTATTCAATTTTTTGTCAGGAAGCTGAGCTTTGGCTGGTTATCTATCCTATTATCAGATTTCATCAATAAAAATAAATTCATTACTTTTTTATTGATAAAGCCAGTCATTGTGAATTAGAAGAGCTCGTTGACTTCAGCAGCATTGTTCAGTTTATTTATTCCAGCTGACAAATGTCCTCTAATAACTAACTGTAACTTCTGCTGTCTTTCATCCCTTAAAACTGGAAAAATAACAGCAGAGATAGGCAGCCTCAGGAGCAGAGCCGTCATTCAGCCGAGTCCTTTTCACGAGCTACAGTTTGTTTTCCATGTCTCACTTTGGGAGCTGCCCAAGCTGCCTGGATTTGTCATGACATTACCGGGGTGGGGTTTCCAGGCCCGGCGGTCCTGCCCAGGTCCTGCCTGCCCCAGCTCAATGGAGCCAGGGTCCAGCCTTGACCAGGCAGGGATGGGCGGTCTTCAAACAGGACGTGTCTCCGAGTCCTCCCTTCTGGGGTGCCCAAGGGAGGGGCAGCTGATAACTCCACATGGAAACTACAGGTCCCTGCGCCCCACCTTTGTAGGGCTGAATCAGGAAAAGGGTGAATTATACTTTCCAAGCGCGGAAAAAACCAGGTAGTGATAAGATATTTGCTAACCGGAACAACAGTGGCAAATATGGGCAAACGGGAACCTTTCAAAGCACCTTCTAGTATTTTTAGCTCAGATTGAACAAACCCTGCTCAAATCTAAATGTAAACCCTTATTACACTGCAGGGGGACTCCAGCTGTTAAAATGACGTCTTTTGTGCTAACAGGAGCCTATTTGATGTATTAGAGATTTAAAAAAAAATCCTTTTTAGAAGAACTAGGCTGATGCAAGGCCAAAACTGGACAGAAAGGTTAGTGTGAAACCTGCCTTACTGAATTGTCTGTGCATAGTCACAGGGAAAGAAGATATCATAAAATCACAGAATGTCC
>VWYH01002918.1:92931-117231 GCA_013399365.1 Pampusana beccarii | reverse complement strand
TTTCTGGGGAAAAAAATAAATTATCAGGCACCTGATCAGCTCTGATAAATGTCATATGAGGGCTTAGATCAAACATTAAACCTTCAAATTTCCTGTTTCACTTAAGATGGTAATGTAAAGTCAGCGCAGATTAGGAATCACAGCTTTAAAGGTATTTGGTTGCTTAGTTCTCATGTTGTCAGGGTCTCGTATACTTTAAATAGTTGGTTTCAGTTGAAATTAGAAGTCTAAAAGTAACTTTAAAACACTCTATCTCACCCTGAAGGGCGTCTCCCTGATAATTTTAGCATAATTTCTTAAATGACTCCAGGGTAATCAGCCTTTCTGCCAATAGGAGCTATGTAACATATTTGCATGATCAGGAGTCAAAAAGTACACACCACATACATAAGAGATCCAAGGAGAAGAGGAATACAAGGGCTGGTCCCAGGAGGAAAGAGGTTGTTTTGACCAAGGGTCTCATTGCTTCACCTTGGGGTGTGAAAGGCCAGTGCTGGAGTTTGCACCTTCCTCCCCACTTCAGGGCCTGGATTGTCCTCTGGCCTCAGCTCCTACATAAACTCAAGCATTTAGCGTTGTTCTCATATGGGCGTCTTCTTCAAGCTGCTGCTGAGCAGTTTGGGTTGGAACGGACCTTCAAAGGTCATCTAATCCAACCCTCATTGCAGGGGTTGGACTAGATGAGCTTTGAAGGCCCCTTCCAACCCAAACTATTCTATGATTCTGTGATTCCATGAGCCATTTGCAATTGGCCACCTGTGTTCAGAAGCAGAGACAGAGATACAGAGAGACAGAAAGAGAGAGAAACCAAGCCTTCTTTAGTAGGCAGCTCGTCCTAAGTGTCTCCATTTAGTGCCTGGAGAGTCTGGCCTTATGAGGTTGTGGTTAGTCTACGTTAATAATTTCCTGTATTGTATTAGCTTGAATTCCTCATTCTTTTTTAACCAGTAAATTTATTAAAAGGAAGAAGATGACTGTTGTACAGAGGAAAGCTGCACTGTGTTTTAACCTTTGTTATTGATGTTGTAGGTTTATTCTTGAGAATTAATAATTGCTGTTGTTTATTTTTCTTTGCAAAGTAAAGACGACAACCCTTTCCTGTCTCACAGGGGTGCAGTGGCATCTAATGAATTCTTGTGTTGTATTTTTCAGCTGCAGGTTAAAATTATGTGTGTAATGGACAAAGACAGCACTTGCGAACTTTTTTCTGGAATCGTGACTCTTCTTATGGACCGCTCTTCAAAGAACACCCCAGGGCTACGGTGGTGAACGAACAGACACAGACAGTGTAGATGTGGATGGGAGGAAACTGTCAGCTTTTCTTCTGCCAAAAGCAATGCTTCCTTTCTTCTTCTGTTCTAGACATCCAGATGTTATTGCTTGTATCTTTTTTTAATGGGTCACAATGGATATGCTGTTGTAGATTTCAGTTTCTCCTACCAGGCTGTATTTTCTCTGGTTACCATCCTCACAGTTAGCTGATAGATGGAAGGAAACATAATTTCTTCTTACCCTGTCTAACACCTAGTCTGTGCATCACCATGGATTCACACCATACACCTACTCTCTTTTTCACTTTTTATGTTAGGTAACTAGTTAAGTCTACTCTAAGAGTTAGCCCAAGGGATTGGAGGGCAGTGCTTATTTCTGAATAGGACTGAGGAATTTGACAGCCATTAAGAACATCTGCAGCTACGCATCTGTCCCCTTCCTGACACACAAATTTGTGCTGCCTGTGATTGCCTGGAGGGACACAAAAGTCTCCCTGGCACACACCCAGTTCACATCTGGTCAGATAAGTTCTGGTGCTTTCACTCTGTTGGCCACAGCAAGAGACATGAAGATCGATAGGCAATTTCTGTAATTGCATGTTTCTGTGGAACTACTAACCAGCGAGTGGGATTCCTGCTGTTACAAATATAACAGGGAGAAGAAGTGTGCTGTCAAAATGAATTAAACACAGCTCTGGTTTAATTAACAAAGTGGGACAGCACTGCAACTGTCCAAGTCATTTTACTGAACACGCACGTTAAGATGCACAATCTAAAATAGGAAAAGGCCTCTTTACTTGTGCAGATGAACATTCAAGTCGCAGCTGGAAAGAGCAGACGCATGCTACCTCTGCCAGACTGCTCAGAGCCTATTTTACTCATCCTCACATGCAGTCCACCACAAGGGCAACAAAGATGCCTTGGCCAGGGAGCTTACAGCCATTGGCCATGCTTAGTCCTAAAGCTTTGACCCCTTAGGGTCCCTTCAGGGGTAGGGAGTCCCTTTAGTGGGAAGCCCCTCAGGGAGGGCATGGGCATTAGTGGCTGTTGAGAAAAAAATCTAGTCCTGACATGGAAAATCTGGATCAGGTACATACTTGTGCAACCCTACTCCTACCTATACCTTGCCCATTACTGCCTTCTGTTTCTTGCTTTCCCATGTGCCCAAATGAACCTTTGAATTTTGTTCTATATTAGGAACAAGATGGTATCAAAGACAGAGAGTATACATCAAATGCTTAGATAGGGTCTTCCTTAAGACTTTAATTATTGTATGGGAGTCAGAGTGGGATAAGTTTTCCACCTGTAATTTACTCTGACATGCTCTGATTTTATAACATGGACAGGGTTTTGTACCATGCTCTAACAAGTAGTATGTAATTCAAGGATAGTAAGCATGCATTTTGCTCTCCTTTTGTATCCATCAGCCTGCTTTGTTGTCATTACTCAGAAAGCTGAATAGCAAAATATATAAAAAGCAGAAGAAAAGCGAGAGTATTCATTGATAGAATGATAGGGAGCTCAAACTGACAAGGAAAAGGCTCTGATGAAATGAAATGTTGGTCATGTGAGCAATTCAGATTGAAATAAAATCAACCCTTCCTTCTTCAGTTCACTACTTCATGGAGAGCAGTTAAGGAGGCACAGTGTGCAAACATTCCTGAGTATCATCCATCACCTGGCTAATCCGCCTGCCAACCTGCCCAGCCGTACCTTTCCACTTGGTGTTTCCCCTTTCTCTTCCCACCCGCCCTCTCTACCCTGACTAGTTGCCTTGTTTAGGAGGGTGGAGAGAATAGAAGAAAAATAAAGAAGGAAACAGTTTAATAAGGTAAGAAAATAAAGGAATAAAGCCACATTTCCCTAACAGAGTGCAGATGGGTTAATTTACAGGTATGGCTGATGATGACTTTTCACAGCTGTTCATTTTTTTATCACCTTCTTCACAAAGGTTAATCTTAATGTTTCCACTTGGAGAAATGTCTTCCTGATTTTCTATTTTAGAACATCCTGGTCCATTCTAGGACTCATTTCTCAGGACAGGAAATTTTCTAGATCACTAAAGGATCAGTAAATAATACCATCAGCAGCATTAGAAACCAACTCTGTGGGTACTAGATGTGACTTTTCCTGAAGTATCTGACAGTGGTTGCTGCCTGGAAAAGAATGACCTAGTTTAGTCTGACGACTTTTAAAATATTTCTGTTTTCCCTGTGGTAGAGTATCTTCACCGTTTGTTTTCCTCACCTTATCCCCAGCCAGGTTATCGGAGACAATAAATAGGAAACGGTTAATATTCAACTACGAATTCAAAAATACTCTCACACTTGAAGCATGTTGGATATGATAAGGGGTCTGAAAGGAATCAGAGGAGGCTCAGATGCACAAATGGTTATGCCAGGATACTCCCACACTTCAGAGAAGTGTCTAGTTATATAGAATATCCCTTTATAGACATGATCACTTCCATTCCACAGACATCTGATAACATCCTACATTTTAGCGTAGGAAATAACACAAGTGAGTGTTACAAACAATAGCAGAAAGATAAAGATGACAAGTATAATATTTCTAAGTGCATGATTTAATGTAGATGAACTACAGGAATCCAAATCAAGTGAAGCATAATTTCTTGTAGAATAACTAATAACAGGGATGCCCACTGCCATTATAAGCTAGTGGCTTCCCCCAGGGTTGTGGTAGAAGGTCCTAAGAAAAGGGCTCAGGGAGGAGCAGGTAGCAGTCAGGTTCATGAGCTGTACTGGGAACGTGTTCCTTCTGCTCTTCAAAACAGGAGAAGAAAAAACAGGGACACCAAAGGTGGCTCTTACCAGCACAGCAGAACACTGGTAACACAGGGGGTTTCAAATTGGATTTGTTTTGATTTATCTCTCCTATGGGTCTGGCAATCAACCAGGACTGCCTGCATACCAGAAACAACTTCCTTGTGTTCCAGGTGGAGTCCTCTAAGCCTTGTTTGCCACCGTGCATGTGTAGCTGGACTCCACTGGCAACTCCCTGCAAGGCCCATGGCTACCAAGGGACCCTTCACCCCAGGTCATTCTATTAATAAAGCAAAGAGAAGGCAGTATGCAATATTATTTCTCATTTGCCCCTCTGAACTCTGAACTGGCACTTACTCTTCCTGGTTTTGCGGAATATCACTCAGGCCTAGTTAATCCCTTCTTAGTTTATCCAAATATCTGGCTATCTACTTTCCTGTCACCCTTTTGTTAACCCGAAGATTCTTCTAGCATATATAGAAACAGGACTTGATGATTGATTTAGGATTAAGCAGGCCTGATTGTAAATACTTTTTGTTAGGTATTTCAGGGGGGTTTTGGTGCCTGATAGTCTGCAAAATCTCAACAACGATTAATCTTGAAATACTGGAGTTTGTTTCCAAAGAAATTCATCAAAAAAGCAAAACAAAACAAAAATCTTGTATTGATTATCATCAGACAATGTGTGCATATAAAACTTGAATATTTGTGCCTAATGGTTGAAGCAGATAAAACCCTCCATTTATGCTCCTGCTAATCCCTCAGGTTGTGAGGAACAAAGTTAGATGTGATCACACAGCTGAACCTCAGGCAAACGCCTTGTGATGATTCATTGGTTCTTATCCAACTGGAAGATAAAAAATAGTGAAGGGGAAATGCCAGACACCAAATCAGGAAGCTTTCATTTCATTTTTTGATAATTATGATTCTATGTCAAAGATCTGCTTTTAAAATATGTTATTATGTGCAAAGATTTTGCACTTATCTCCTAAAGAGAGGAAACAGTATTGATTCAAACCTCAGCCCTTTGTTACTTTTTGGTGGAATAAAAAAATCCAGTCTTTTTTTTCCCACTTCGTTTGGTTCCAAATATATCATTTCAGGAGACAAATGAAAAAAACACATAGCTCCAATGGGCTAAGTTTACTGTCCCAAATTACTTGGATTACTTTTGTTCAGTCTTTTCAGTATCATAGGACTTTTGGGAGGCACCTTCTTGGATCATGTACTGCCAAATGAAAAAGACAGACTTTCTACATGTAACTATATAACTAAGGAGGTAGGTTTGCCATCCACCTTAGTCTTTTTGGACACAGTAGGAGCCATCTAGCTGCAATGCAACATAGCTCAGAGGATGCAGCCTACAAGTCATGTCCATATAACTGATCCACAGATGCTTCCATGTTCCGAGGTCCGGATACCAACTTCTACGTTGATGTAGGTCAGATGCAAAAAAACATCCCTACACCTGAATTCCTCAGAAGAGAAAGTGGTCATGGAAACTAGGCCAGGGGTCCTGTAAGTATTGCACCAATCTACACTGCCAAATTTGAGCTACAAGGCCAGGACACCAATGCGAAAATCCTAGCTCGTTTCCCCTCACCCTTGGAAGGATGAGAAGAGAGTGAGAGATAATGTCTCCATTGACACTGTGGCTTGAAACAGTAATGCAGTTTCAAGACACTCCCCTGTTTGTCTCTGTTGCCGCATCTTGGTTCAGGCGACAGAGTGATTTTCATGTGCACAAGTTAAGTTCCCCCTGGAGGAAACTAAAAAGAAGTCACCATTTCAGAAGTGCTCCCATGCTCCGTGGAGACAGTGGGTTTTGAGCCAGGGTGTGGGCCCCATTGTCACTAGATGTTATATAAAACATCTATGATGAAGAGGCTCGGGACTCTTCCACAAGTCCCACAAACAACAACGAAAGGTGTCTCTCCTGCCATGCAAAGGAACAAATGCCATCTCTGCCTTTCTATTTATCAACAACTGCTATGCCTCAGTTGCTTTTGCAAATGACTCTTCATCTTCTACAGAGGCATCTCTGGGTTTGCTACCCTTCCTCTTGATTACTAGCCAAATCTTGTCAGTGTTTCCTTTTCCAACTTACAATCTTTGTCTTGTCTGTCGAAGTATCAGACACCTGCCCATTTTCCTAGAAGATTAACAGAGACTTAGGAAATAACATCTTTCGTAAGACTGAGATGAACAGGCTGAAAACTACTTGGGCGATTGAATAAAACAGTGGCAGTAAGTTGCGTGAAATCTAATATGAGAAAGGTAGTTTTTCTGAAGAAAATAATCACATTGTGGAAACAGGAGAAGATCTGTGTCCATTACAGATAGCTTTAAAAGTACTTTGTGAATCTACCACAAAGTTGGCTGCTTGTTTGAACCTCCATAGTCCTGGGCCATGGTGCCACCAGGCCAGTACTGACCTAGAGACCCTATCCCTAAACCCTGCAGAAGGCACGTGAGGAAATTCTGAGGGGCTCCTGCTGTGGTCGCTCCCACCATGACCTGCAACACTTACCCTCTGTCCAGGTTAATTCAAGCACGGATAGGGGTACAGTTTCTTACTCATGTCTGTAAGAAAGGAAGAGAAGGAGTGAACTTCTAGTAACTGTGTTAGAGCTGTATATTTAGAGCTGTAGTTTAGCATTTTGCTGGTCTGACCACCTTTGCAAACTATTCTCCAAGGGTTATGAGCTACCAGAGAATTTTTCCGTGTAGCAACTGTCTACATTCGAAACCATTCACCCAGTCACACCCAGAAGGATCGTCTAGCTCAGTCCAGGCATCCAGGAAAGCTGGAAATGCAGCACACCATGGTGATTCATGCCACTTAGCCTTCTGTGGACTGACACTCTTGCATGGTACTTTCCCCTTGCTGTATACACTGGATTGTCATCTGAAGATGTGGCGATGGCACCATGCACAATAACACTGGTGCTCCCATTCCTGCCCTCAGTCATGAGACTGAAAAGTAGATGCTGAAAAGTTTCTCTTTATTCACAACGTAAGTATGCTACTGCGGTAGCAGCTGGCTATGACTCCTCTCCATTTTTCTTCCACATTCTCGCACTGAAAAAGAAGCTGTGTGGTTCTGCCCACTTGTGCATGCCTATCTCCTTCCAGGACTTCCCACAGTCATGCCAGTCCTTTCACAGAAATCCATTATGGCACCAAATAGTCAACGAGGTTTTGGAAAAAATATTCTTCCAGGAACACAGCATCTAGAGCAGAGAAGCAGTTTTGTTTCCTATTTGAGCAGGCAGCCTGCTGTGGGTCTGTGGGTCTTGTATTCCTGGAAGTGGAGTGACAAAAGGGTTCTCCATCATATTTGCAGACAAACCATCACTTCTAATAGAAATCCACAGCATGGTGTCTCATGACCTAGAGAGAGATGGGAAAGTGGACATATGTTGGCATCAGCAGTAACTCCAGGAGTTTGGTTACAGGAGGGAATGCTCAGTACATTTCAGCACAGCCCCTCTAACACACAGCCCCAGACCATTCCTCAGTCTGGGAGCTGGTAACAAGGCATCCAGCAGATTTGTGACAAATCCTGAGGGGATGCCCTCACTGCAATCAAAAACTTCATCTACTACATCTGGGAGCTAGAATGTCTTGTCTCAATATGTACACAATCCATGCAGTGAAAGCAAAATAAAGGATCACTGTGAGCACAGAGGAAGGTTTCTGCTCTCACTGCCTAACAGCGACTCTCTGCTCTGCCCCTCTTAACACTTGAACACTTGAAGCTTCTTGCTGCTCTTCCTTCCTCTGTTGCCGAGGTTAAATGCCCACTGGAGACTTGGTCTTCCGTGTCCTCTAGATCATGGCCTAGAAATAACTACTCAGTGCCTGGCTGGCTATTCAGACCTTGGCCTTACCTGCCACTCAGAGGAGTCTGTCAGGGTAGAAAAAGGTGTGTTCCAGCTCTCCAGAAAGCTGTGCCCATGACAGCTTGGGAACGGTGGGGAAGATGACCACAGGCAGCAAGAACAGGGCACTGCACCCTCAGAGGCACAGAGGGACTGACAAACTTGCTTTCCTCTCCTCCAAGAGCCCTCTCAGGAAAGTGGGGCACAGAGGTTGCCTCATCCTTCCTTTGACTGCCCATCCCAACACTGCTGTAAGCAGAAGGCTCTGGAGTCCACCCCAGAGGACAGTGCTCGAGGGAGCACCGAGGAAGAAGAGAGACACAATTCAGGCACAGAAGAGATGGGAGACTTTTTTGCTAAAATATGAAAAGAATGAAGGAGAAGTAAGAGAGAGTTTTGTCTGACATGGAAGGAGAATCTTCCTGCTGAGGGGTCCCTTCCCACCATTCAGGGCCATCTAGCTCTGCTACTCCAATAGTTATCAATTGTCCCATCACCCAAACAACTTCAACTAACAGAGCCTTCAACAAGCTTCCCTCCCACCACTATGTCTGCTGCCAGCTCCCTGCAGAGCCACATGTAAGCAAACCACCCTCAAGGTTGTCTTCTCCTGTCAGATCTTTGCTGAACAGCAAAAAACACACCCACCCACCACTCCTTTCACCTGTGCTGCTTGTATATTCTGGCTGCTACATCCCCCAGAGCAGCTACTTCAGGAAAGACCTGTGAGGGCAGAAGACTCACCTCAATGGAGGCTAGGGGTGGTTTCTTGAGAGTTATTGAGTCAAAGTAAATACCGATATGCAGAAAAAGTCGTAAGAGGCAAGGAGAGCTAGTGAAGACTTACTGGAGCAATCATGTTTGCTGAAAAGGGGGAATATATTGAGTGCTACCAGTGAGCAGCTGAAGCCCCCTCGAGGGCTACAGAAAGCCCCTGTAGCCTCTCTTGGAAGAAAAGGAAGACTAAAGCAGACCTAAAAGACATTTTGGGATTTTTCTTTTTTTTTAACTTTCTGTTAATGAAGTTTCATTTCTGGATGAGATGAGGACATTTGAGAATCTTGTCTCAGACACTGTCTATTAATGAACGAACAGATAGCATCCCAAGCATGCATGTTATCCTGAGAGTTGGTGTGCAGAGAGCAACGGGTCACGGACACTTATTCTGAAGAAACTGTTCTTCACAGTTTCGGTCCATAATGCATTGTCTCACAACCCTGCAGGACAGAGCAGGCACCCATAATTTGGAGGGCACTGGCGTCAAGGCTGCTCTGCATGGCCCTCCAACTTGCAGTGTGTTGGCCAAATGCACGTGACTTGCACATGCAATAAGAAGCTCTCTGCACCAAGGGAGCATTCCCATTCTTGGTGGTGTACTCCTCAGCACAGTCTCATGATCCAGTTGTGCATGGATATGCAGCATCTCTACAGGGCTCGAGTGCCCTGAATGATCCTCATCAATCTTGGAAAGATGGTGCCAGCACCCCACTGACTTAATGGCCAGAGCTCCAGAAGGCATAAGTACCCTGAGTCCTTTTGGTGAAATCTATCAAGGCATCTTGGCCTGCCTTGGGTCTGAACAAGTGGTGGTAGCCCTTGCAGTTGAGGTGACCATAGCTGCCATGCCATCCTGTCTCTCATGACACACACAGTTCCGCAGCCCCTGGATTGCGTGGGTCTTGATGATTTTGCTGATATCATCTATTTGCATTATACATAGGAAGCAGGTGTGGCGAATTGTCTTGGAGACCACTGCACCCCACCCATGACGGAGTTGCCCATCCCACACTGGTTAGCTACAGACCAGGCTTTGAAGTTCGTGGGGCTCCATAGGGCTACTGCTACAGATACCAGCTTGCAAAACTTTGTGTCAGGATGGTAAGGTCCTGGCAGCAGATCACCAGGGAGACTCTTGGTGGTGTTCCACCATACTGGAAAATGTAATACCCACTACTGGTCATCCCAATGGTGATGCAGTCCCAGTAGGCTCAACATCAATTAAGGCTGGGCAAAGTAGTCAGAGCAGGCACAGAAACTTGGGACTGCAAGTGTCAGTTCACTCCGGCTGTCCTGCTGAGGTACCTGCTGAAGCCACAGGATTCACTCCTTGCCTGCAGCACAGCAGAGCAGAAACTGTGCAGGCTGTGAGGAGGGAGGTGCATGGAGCTGCAGGTGGTGTCATGTAGAGACAGCATGAGCAGGGAAAGAATTGATACTTTCATATGTTCGACCTTACATAGATAATAGCAGTGAGGAAACTGCTGTGAACAGTGGCGTGAATCTGCATGAGGCAGATGGACAGTATGGCACTTCTTAAAGGAACCTGAGATTCAGGAAGAAAAGGTCTGAAGCACAGATTTCCTTTAGAAATGTGCACCACATGTGCAATGGGGGCATTCAACCAGAATAAAGCATGTCCCAAGTAAACTCCAAACTGCCTGTAAAGGATGTAACACAAGAATCTCAGCACTGACTTTCTGCCTGCCAATCCAGTCTTATTGCTGAAATTAATTTGCTAATGTAGCCACAGCTTGACTCTATTCCATTAGCACCATGGAGGGAGAAAGTCTATTTAAACTTTCAGGTACCCTTGTACAAGAACAGGTAGGTACAAACTGGCTATTAATAACTTTTATCTGGAGATTAGAAGGTTTCTAATCTTCAGTGCAGTGAGATTCTGGAACAGCTTTCCAGTAGGAGCTGTGGCAACAAGCAACGACTACTGTTAGCCTAAGCTAAACAGGCAAAGAGGGATAGAAGCAGTGACTGACTGTAACAGCATGAGACTGAACTATGCAGCTCAGGCAGACCCCTTCAGGTCCACAGTGCCATGTACAGCTGAGAAAATCTCAGGGCCCACTTCAGAGTCCTCCATCCTGGGCCATGGCAATGGAGGTACTTAAAGGAAGCAAGCATACCTGCTATCCTCTGGCTGCCTAGGGCAACAGGCTCCAGGTCTTAGACAGCAGAACTAGCAGGAGGTTGCCGTACCTTCTGGAAAACGCTGGAGCGTTCTAAAGTTGAGGTGATGTGTGGGTGCTTCAAAGTGTCACTGCAGCTCTGTCCCCTCTGCTAGCTCATGTTGCTGATAGACTGTGAGAGGGAGAGCATAGCAGAAGCAGACAGCTCAGTTGTGTCTCTGTCTGTAACCAGAATCTCTTAGTAGTTGACAGAAGCACAGTTTCAAGAGTGGAGCTTGATGAGTTGTTTCTGAAAGCAATTATGTGATATAGTTTATTTTTAGTTCCCCCAAATCAGTAGGAAAATCTTCCATTGATTCTAAGAGGTTTTAGTGCAATCCCAGTATAAGTGGATGCATAACAAAGGAAAACAAAGAATAAAAATCCTCGGATTTTTTTAATTACAGTTACCTTTGCTTTTACCAAAATGTAATATCTAATTAAATTTATATAAATCATGCATATCTATACTGTGCATATTTTTAAGGCAGATAGTTCTCCATTTCCATTTATCTTAATTTCCTGAGGGTTGACAGAAGGAAATATGTCCATACCAGGGTAGATTTTCCTACCTTAGCAAGAGTAACTACCACTAATATCTGAGACTGCTGCCCCGCTTTGTACATCACAGGACCTCTACCTAGCTTGGTTTAAGACAGCTTCCTACAAGCAGCATCTTAGCCATCTTCACCAATGAATGTACTTGATGTCTGTCTAGATTCAGTGAGTCAAACACAGACCATTATATCATTTAATCCAATCTTTTGTACATACGTGTATATAAATTACAGAGATACTGCTTGGCAGGAAACCTTCAAGTCATGCTTTGTTCTCTTTAATTTTATCTTTTTTTTTGTCAATAGTCCACGCACTGCAGAACTAGCTCTGTTCACGTGCACATTATTAACATCTTTCCAGTTTGAGCCTTTTAATCTCATCTTGCAAAATCTTCCTACGTAGTTCTTACTCAGAGCTTTTAAAATATTTTAAAATGAGAATATTTTAATTGCCAGAATTGGTCCAAAGATTTTAAATTAGTTCCTTAAGACAGTTTACTGTTAATTAGAGGGGAAAGAGCACCACCTAGCTGTTTTGGGTCCAAAGGTGGAGGCTGGCATGAATTTATGCCAAAAGAACATAGAAATACTAACAGAAAGACAGAACATACCTGGTTCTGATCTCGCATAACTTTATTTTGGAAAACAAAATAAAACAAAACACCTCTCTCCAGACACTTTATCAGTACCGCATTAATAATAAAGTAATACCAGGACTAATAAACAGAGACATTTTAAGACGATATTCAGAGGCGAGGGGAATCTTTCCAACCACAAATGCACACAATTTGCTTTCATTTTAAGACATAATTACCCCCAGAAGAAAACGTGTGATGAATTGGAGCAACACAGTCCACAGCTCATTTTGTTTGCTGCCTTTAGTTCCACCACCTATTCTGCACTAATAAATAAATACCAACTGCACAGTGAATAGTTTTCAGATGATTCAGCAGAAGTTATTAATGATTGATTATTATTTCTCTTGCAGCAGTGCCTGAAGGTCTCAGTGGGGAACTGAAACCCCACTGTACAAATAAATAAGGGCAGAGCTGGTCTGTTTGTGTGGAGCCATGGCTGGAGCCATGCACAGAAGCCCAATCTAACTTTAGCAGGAATGCTGTTGCTGTGTAGCTATGGCAGCACAACGCTCAGCGTGGGTTATGCAAACCACCTGAGAAGCTGAAAAAATTACTGGAAATATAGCTTGAATTGGACTCTGTGCTGCCTCAGGTACATGTCAGGCCATATCTGACAAAAGCATGTTCTGATAACATCTGTGCAATTTGCAGTGATACCACTTTCACTATTCAACAGTTGGAGCAACTGAAGATGTTATGGGTCTCCTCTATTCTGTAGCTGATTTTTCTTCTATTAGTGGTCACCACCACTGTCACAGAAGAATATAATTGAATAAACTCTACTTTGAGTTTATTAATGAATAAACTCTATATAAGAATATAGCTCCAATCGGGCTGACAGAAGCAGTCCATCCTTGCCCCTTGCCAACAGCTATTGGCCAACCTCAAAGGAAATAAATATGCAGTTGTCATTGTTAACATGTTCCAGAGCATTAAACATGACATTCACTTTTTTTTCTTTTCCCTCCCCCAGGTATTTATACACACAAATTGCTGTCATCTGTGTAGCTGTTGTAGATGGTGAAAAAACAGAATACCTGTGAATGCAAGTGTTGCAGCACTGAGACGTAGAAAAACACAGTCAGTACCCGGGGAAGTTCCTAATAACACAAGGCAGAGTTGGCAATGATTAGTCATCTGCTAACAAGAAACGTTTTTACACAAAAGAGTTTTCTAGGCTTCAACATAGCAAGATTCATTTCAGACTTGTGAAGGAGCTGAAGGATACAGCTGAAGGTGGTGAGTGAGTGAGAGAGAACACCTGTCTTCTGCGACGTGAAGCTAACCTGCAGAACTTAGCCACAGAAACTTCAACGGAGGATTCAGACAGTTCGACTGACTTTGCTTATTTGCTTCTGAAAAAAATACAAGAAGGCTGATCTGATTAATTCTTTAGCTGGTCCTCAGTGAACTTTAAGCTTATTACAGAAGATTCAGTGTTTGCCATGCAGCATCTCTCTTTCCTAGAAAATTTAGATTCAACTTTGTTCCTAAAGTAGGTTTCCAACAAAATAACTATCTTAACTCCTCTTTACCATATGAACAATCTGTTTTCTCTTCTCACAATGAGTGGGAACCTTCAGAGATTGAGACCCATACTACAAAAAGAGGATGGGTGTCAGTTTCTTCTCCCAAGTAGCAAGCGATGGGAGAGGGGAAATGGCCTCGAGTTGCACCAGGGGAGGTTTAGATTGGATATTAGGAAAAGTATCTTCTTGGAAAGGGTTGTCAGGCATTGGAACAGGCTGCCCAGGGAAGTGGTGGAGTCATCATCCCTGGAGGTGTTTAAAAGATGTGTAGATATGGCACTTGGGAACATGGTGTAGTGGTGGACTTGTCAGTACTAGGTTAGCTGTTGAATTTGACAATCTTAAAGGTCTTTCCTAACCTAAAAGATTCTATACTCTTATGTTAACAAAGGTTGTTTAAACCATTAAGGAATATTTTAAGAACTTTTAGTGACTTCTATTTAGTCACTCTGTAAGGAGATAGTATATTCTTTAGGCTCTCTGTCGCTTCTCCATCCAGTGAAAGTGCAATGCAATCTGGTTTTGTGTAAGAGTGTTCCTACTAAAAAGTCACAGATGGAGCTTTGCATAAAGTTTTACGTTAAAGAGTTTTCTGCTTCTTCTTGAAGCAACTGAAGGATTTAAAATGTAAACAGGTGCTCTGGTTTTGTCTGGGATAAAGTTAATTTTCTTCCTAGTAGCTGGTATAGTGCTGTGTTTTTGATTTAGTATGAGAAGAGTGTTGATAACACACTGATGTTTTAGTTGTTCAAGTATTGCTTATAGTAAGTCAAGGACTTTTCAGCTTCCCATGCTCTGCCAGTGAGGAGGTACACATGAGGATGGGAGGGGACATAGCCAGGGCAGCTGACCCAAATTGGCCAAAGGGATATTCCATACCATATGACATCATGCTCTCGTATATAAACTGGGGAATCACTGCTCAGGGATGGGATGGGCATTGATCAGCGGGTGGTGAACAATTGCATTGTGCATCACTTGCTTTAGTATTAGTATTAGTATTAGTATTATTGCTTTCCCTTTCTGTCCTATCAAACTAGTTTTATTTTAGCCCACAAGTTTTACTTCCCCCCCCACGCCGCCCTGATTCTCTCCCCCATCCCACTGCGGGGGCAGCTGTCAGCAAACGGCTGTGTGGTGTTTATCTGCCTGCTGGACTAAACCACAAAAACAGGAGCCATACAAATGAGCCTACTGTCACTTTGGAAAATGTTTGAAATTGCTAAGAAGCATTTGGTAGTTTATATACAAATTCTTCCTTGGTGGTATTCATATGCTTCGTGTGGGCCAGAAGAAATGGAATTTAAATCATAAAAGAAAAATCCTGGCTTACATGAGGTGGGTTTCCATGGCATCTGGATGCCATAGGGATAAATTATATCCACTTTGGTGCTTTCTAATGTACATTCAGAACAGCACCAGTGTTATTCTAGTTCCCATATAAGTCCCATTTGAAGTGTGAATGGTGACCCAACCAATACTGCTACTGCTGCTCCCCCTCCTCCACCCCTGAAAACTGCAGCTAGGAGGAGGCTGCTCATCATACAAAACATGCCTGTACAACTCTTACAAGTCTTTTGCTACTTGCAATTTGTATGCAAGTGAGGCGTTATGAAATGGTTTCAAGAAAAGGAGCTGGCTTTCTTGAGCTAAATCAGAGCTACTTCTCATTTCCTGAAAGCACTTACTCCTTGGCTGTGTTGCTAAAATGTTTTAGGCAGCATTGTATTTCTAGATAGCAGGTTTTGTTCTGGTTAGCGTCTTTCTACTCTGATGAGTATACATGCAAAATAATGTCCTTGTTAATAAGAATGTTACTCATTTCCCCCGCCACATACTTTTGCCATTGATTTTTATCTTGCCACACAGTGTTTCCAGGACTGCTTTACAGGTAGAAAGAACTATTTAAAAGAAACTGTGGACATGCTTTCAACTATCTTGTTAAATTTCATTAGATTAATGTGAGTAAATCTGTTAAAAGTAAGCAAACCTATAAACTGAGGACTTACAGAATGGAACTAGCTTCCATTTTCATAGCTATTTCCAGCACTTCAGACAAATCATATTGATCTTCTTTAGTGTTATGCTGTACCTGGCAGGGATTTCAACTTCTACTCTGAATTAAATGGATCTTTGCATGTATTTGCCTTTGACAGCAGATAGCCAGCACAAAAAGATAGACCCTAGGTACGGTGTCTTTTGCAAAATTAGCAAAGTATTTTCATAAAATGTGCAAATGCAAATATCACAAAGAGCAACTTTAAACCTTTACTTCAAGAATGGCCAGGGTCATGCTAAATTCTATGACAATTCTAAATTTTGAAGAACTCTTGTAAAAAGTTCAAATATTTGGAATCCATTTTCATCTTCCATTGCATTACTGATTTTTTTTTAATGAGGATACAAACCTTTATAGCCCTCTGCATCATCCAAACAGTTACATGTAAGTGCAATAAAATCTTCAGATGGGTGTATCCCTTTAAGATGGCATTATACCCACCCAAAAAGTGTGTTTAGTTTGAAGGGAGCCCTTTGGCTTCATGGCAGCAATATGAGGTTCTGATGCCCAACATGGATCACAGAGCAGATGGAGGTTGTGTGAGTCATGCTTATACACACCTGGGATTTTTAGAAGGTCCAGAAATGCAAGGTAGGACAAGAGATGTGGCAGATGGATGCCAGGTCTAAAAAAAATGAAAGAAAGTTTGTGGTTTATTTTAGCCTTTTAACAGTTATGGACTCAGGCTTATCAGTCTGCAATGTATTGCTAAACATGTCTACTTTCACGAGATCCCTAATAAAATACCTGCGTAATACAAAGATTATCCATGTTAAGAACACAGGTCCAACCCCTCTCTTTTACATAATCTTAAAAAAGACACGCCAGTTAACTAAGATACGATGCTTTCAAAATCTTTCATCAGTATTTTCCCCCCAGTTCTGCAAAATATTCCTTCCTCCAAAGAGGCCAGTAAAGGAGATGCTGCAAATGAGCACATCACAGTGACCTACAACAGCTGTCATACTGAGAATGGACACAACTAAGACAACTGAGGGTTATTTGGAGAAGATTTTCATTTTATATTCTGGGATGCAAGTGCCTTGCTCGATTGTTTCCCTTGAGATTCACAGTCCTGAACATTTTCCTTGCTTTTGTTTCGAAACTAGAGCAGGTGAGCGCTCTTCCCTTGTCAGGTGTAGCTAGAGAAAGAGAGGGTAACAGCAGCAGTCTCCCTGTCCAGAGACTCTACAGGTGGGTGATAGCTCTTGGGTGTGAGAGACACAAGGCTCAAAGCATTCTCCAGGTCTGGCCAAAATCAGTCCACAGGGACATGGTAACTACAGAATCACACAGAGGCATTGGGTGGGAAGGAGAATAACTCACATTTTTGCCTTTAATAGGGGCATTCGGCTGCTCGCTGGTGTGTAACACATCTCTGAGCCTCAGATTGGCTCTCAGGTAGCCTCACTCACTGCGGTGAGCATCCCCCCCCAGTCAGCCCTCCCATTTCTATCTCCTTTCTCTGGCACGTCACTCACAGAACCCTTTTCAAGAAGAAGATCCGCATGAGCCTCACAGCATCCCAAACATAACCCAGGGCTTTCCAGGGAATCTCCACCCATTGTGTTTTCCAGCAGCCAGCTGGGGTGGCTTTCTGCCCAGCTTATAGGCGTCTGCAGCCCCCTCTTCTCTGTCATGCTTTCCTCTCCCCATACACTGAATAGAGGAGCCAGGCACCTGCCTCAGGTCTGCTGGTCTGACTCGAATCTGGGCATCAAAAGGTGAAGTGCACAACCTCTACCCTGGGATCTCAGCAGAAGAGTCTGAGATGTATCATTTGATAGGTGTCTCAGTGGTTTCTGTTTTCTTCCTCAGAATCTAAAGTTAGACCCCAAATTTGAGTTAGCAAAGAACTGAACTGTCCAAGTTACCCTCTAAATAGTAACAGGCTGTTGAGAAGAGGAGACATCGCCAGTTACCACTCTAGCTTCTTGGACTGATTTTGCAGTCTGTAGTGCATTATCAGCTTAATGCTGGCAGTTCCTGAAGAATGGACCTGGTTTGCCAGAAAGGAAATATATCAAAATGAACATGATATTTAAAACAACGATAAAACATTATCTACCTTGCCCATTTCTTTCTGAGGACGAGAGCCTGCAGCCCCAGTCTGTCTTGCACTGACTGTAACTTATCCTAACATATATTAATTTTATGCCCAGTATAAAATGTCAGAGGTACAACCCATGATGCATGAGTTTTGCCCAACAAAGCAAAAACTATCTAAAAATTAATTGGATGTGAGGAAATTCTAAAGAGGCTGGTTCCTTGAAGAAAGGATGGCAGGTGAGAAAGCAGCAAGATTAGCAGTGGCAATTACGGTCTGCAAAGTCCTAAGAGGGGAGAACAAAATATGCCTAACTGAATAGGCCAGCCTCACCCCATCCTCATCACTGACCTTGCTGGAGACCTGCTGGCAGAAGCTGCTCAATCAAATAAGATAGACAGATTAGCATACACACGTCAAATAGATCTTTATTATTGTAGTTATTTTGGCTGAAATGGTTTTGGAGCAGCCACATAAGCCACTCTGGTCGCTGACTGGAAAGACAGAACAAAGAAATTGTCTGATCCCACTGCATACAACGATGTGGGGCAGTAACCTTTTCTACTGGTGCATCCTGAACCAGAAAATCAGGCTATTGTGAATGTCTGAAAGGGTACTGAAGGGAATGTGATACCCTACTATAACAGTCTAGGACGTAAAATTATGTAATCCAAAACCAATGAGTTTTCAAAAGTTCCTCAAAAGATTGCCTAGTTCAACCCCTTCATTCCTTCCCCTGTCCCCTCTCCAAAGTCTACACTTGCCTGACGTTTTTCTGACCTAGTCTTTAAAATGTTCAGATGATCGGTATTGCAGCAGTCTTCCAGTGCTTCTCTGGCCATGCTATTACAGTGTATTTCCTAGTATCTCATCTGTCTCTCCCTTACCACAGTTTGAGATAATTTCTTCTTGCTTGATCAGCCATCAGCTCGGAAAATAGATAGGTGTAGCAGCTTTTTAGATATTTGAAAACTATTAATTTTTTCCCCATTCGTCTACACCTCTCTAGACTAAACAACCTTGGTACCTTCAATCTTTTCTCATGGGCTATATTTTCTAGACCTCTCCTCATTCCTGTTGCTTTCCTCCAGATACTTTCCAACTGGTTCACATCTTTCCAGAAGTGCAGTGCCAAAAACTGACCTTCCAATGTCTGCTGTTCTGGCTTGGTTTGTATGAATAACCTAAGTTTGAATGATAAGCAGTGTCTGAACCTAATAAGTTGGTAAAATATGCAGCATAACACAAAAGTAGGTTCAAAAATGGAAATGGAAAATATGAGTTTGATTTTACTTTTAGCAGTACAGAAGTTTCTGGTGTGTGTCTGGAACACTGGTATGTGTGTTTGTATATATATACATGTACACTTTTCTATCAATTAGTACAAACATTTATAATTGAGGTCGTGGCTGCTGTTGTTCTTCCTGTAACTGATCTGGATCTATAAATAAATGTTTGAAAAGATAAAACATTAACTTCATCGCAATGAAAACTTTGGCTGATTTCACAGATTGTTCACATATGTAATTATATTCTAAAGGACAGTTTCCATTACTGCTGTCTGAAAGAAATTGACTGTAAGCTATCATACAGTTTTCTTCCCAATAAGCTTATTTTGTCTTGCTGGAGAAAAACGTCCCAATTAAATAACTGTTTTTGTTTTGGTTTAAATTTTTGTTTATTCCAGTTAGGAATGACATCAATTATCAAAATACAATTTTTACCCTTCCTAACTTTAGGAAGCAATGACATCTCTGCAAATGGTCAAGCAATAATGGGAAGGACCCAAAGCCATCATTCCAACAGCTAACATGCTTGCCACTATTGAAGAAGTAAATACATAATGGGTGTGCAGGACTCTGTGTACTTTTTCCTTTCACGCGTAGTGGGTGGAAATTCTCAATTACAAAATTACTGAAATTACATCAGACTGTAACAGTTTGTTCCTTTCACGATTTGTTTTATAAAGTTCTCATTCCTACATGTGTGCTGCTTATAGAATGTCAATCTTGTTTGTGAAGTGTGCTGGTTTTGTAATGAATACAGTTTCTCCTTGTATCATTCTGTTTTTGTGGAATAAATTGCTATGCAATAATGTTTTATAGATCAGTAATAGCCACTCACCCTTTAAAGGCTCTTAAGGCTATGGCTGCGCTCCACATTGCGGTGCCAGCTGCAGATATATGATCTATCATTAACTGGTTCTCAAGGGCCAGTTTGCTAGCGAGCTAGCAAGCTAGAAAATGAGAAAACAAGTTTGTTTTCTGAACATCAGACTACTGTGCAGCATAGACTTCCTCTTGCAGATCTACTCTGAAAATCAGTGCAGGTGGTCGACAGCAATCCTTGAGACATTATGTCTGAAATACTCTCAGGCACCAGATACCTACCTCTGCATCCATAGGTGCAACGAAAATCCACACACGCCCCAATCTGAAACTGTAGTATGAAAGTCACTACAAAGAGGTTCAGGGTGGAACTGAAGTGAATGAGGTTTAGGGGGAGCGGTATGAGGGAAAATGCCTTCAGTACCAGAACTCTTGCTACGGATTCTTTTTCTTCCAAGAAAGTCAACAACGTTCATAAGATCATTGTTCTGAAGAAGAAATGCAGATCTTGAGTCTTCATTTTCTGGAATATTTGCAATTATTTACAATCTGCTGGTGAGGAAAGAGGAGGAGGGAAACAAAGCTAAACTGGTCTGAAAACTATTAAAATATCTAGTCAGAACTACAGCTTGTGCTTATAGACCATTTTAAATTGTTGTTAAGATTACACGGATTATACAATGTAGCATGGCTATCCACAAGGCAAATTTAAGAAATAAGGCTGGAAATTATATCTATGGTAAGGTAACTTCTCTACACACATATAATGTACTAGTAACTGGCCTTCACTAATGGAAGAAGAAAAGATCATGCTTTGCTTAAATTACTTCAGACCTTATTCAAAGGAAGCAATCCAAGAAAAAGTAGATACTCTTCTGATTTTTCATGCATTTCACTACTTTTATTTTTTTATTACTTCACCCAAACCCGTTATCAGAATTATTCAGGGCAGAGGGAGGGAAAGAGAAACACTTCAAGGCAGAGGCAAAGATTATATAGAAAAAAGGAAACATCAACCCTTTCAAAATTAACATGTACTTGGACTCTGTTAATAGTTTTCATTTTCTGAGGAAAATAATCAAAATCAGAAAATAGACTTGATAAAAATTATCTTCCCAGAAGAAAAATATGTCATTTATGGGTTACTGATAGCTTCTGGCATTACTGGCCTTGCGGTTGTCAGATGTAGTAATGGGACTCCAGTTCCAGATGCCAACCTGAGGATTATGGTGCTCAAAATGGGGTAAAACAGGTCAAAGTTTTATTGATTTGTTGACATGAATGGTCACTAAGGTTTAGCTGAGATTGGCTCATATTAACCATAGCTCCTACGTGACTTGAGCTGCAAGCTGTGTGAACATGAGTGGAGGCTCACAGGTGTCACGACTGACATGTCTGTAAACTGCTCATTCTGATGACTATTTGCAAAACCTCATATGCAACTCCATTGATATCGTGTCTTTGTCCTGGCACATATGCGTCCATAGCATACTTGAGTAAGCACAAAACTCCTAGCACCAACAAAAACTGAAGTTATTTTTCCCAAGTGCCAATTTGTATATGCCAAGGTAAACTTTGAAGTTCTGCTTTCAGCAGACATTTCCTGAAGAGATGTATCTACAATGGGAAACCACTAGCCAGCTTCTCCTCCATCGTAAATGAAGTGTCAAGTACAGCTGTTTATCAATTAATACTTTTCAAAGACTGGAGCAATAATAGTTTGACTTAGACTTGAAAAAGACACTCAAATAAGAAGTTCCTAAGGAAATCCCAAGAATTAAGGGGACAAGGGATATCCATTCAGAGAATCCATGATTCCAAAGCCAACTGAGGTCAACATGACTTCAAAAGCCTATTTAAAAGCTTCTGATGAAGGACTAGACCAGCAGAGGAGGTGCTGGTGAAGAGGATGTGGATTGTCACAGGTCTTGTTTGCCCCTCCTTAGATCGTGCCCGTTGCTGTTGCTTTCTTTATGTAAAGAAAAACAAAGTAATTATTTCAGAATAGCTTTATTAATCTTTTTTGTTTGGGTCCATTAAGAACATAGTAATTAAGTGGGATTATAGCACATCATTAATCCTCTTAACAAACAAATAAATAAAAACCCAAAACATCACAGTTGTGTAGCCAAGTGCCTCCTAATCCACAAAGACTTCATGCCATGAGATATTTTCTGAATATACTGATAACTGAACTGATTTCTGAACAGTCCATCTGTGAGGAGGACTTAGCAGCACAGACGTCAAACTTGGCGCACAGGTAAGCTCCTGAGTGGTGTGCAGCAAGGCAGGGTGGGGGCTTTGTGGACATGGCATCCCAACAAACATCAGTGAGAGGCAGCAGCTCCCAGCTCCTGGGAGGCAAAAAGAAGCCTTTTGGTTTCTGTGAGAACCCCAGGGAAACCTCGAGGGGTTTACATGATATGTCCCAAGCCCGGCACGTTGTGGGCCTCTGGTGTGAAGGAGAAATGTCTGACTTTTGACTTCCCATCCCAGAGTCCCCAACCAGGTGCTGGAGCACGGTACCGCTATCAGACACTTTAAAAAGGCAGAGGAACAGGATTTCTAAAGGCACCAGGACATTACTGTGACCAGTAGCACTGTAGATCTCCGCCCACACTGCACAATTTCACGTGTGCATTTTGGCAGCTTCATGCACAGATAAGAAGCCTGATGACCGCAAGTACATAGGTGCAAACACACAGCCTGAACGCAAAGCTTCATGAAAGGAAATGCACCTTAGAAAATACGGGGCCAAGATCATGCAAAGTGCCTCTAAATGAGTTCTTCCAATGTGCGTTGGAATAATTTAAGAGGTTATTACTCTCAGCTGCCTGCCCACACAGCCAGGACTTACTGCCCAAATGCTAAGACTTATTGCAGTTTCAGCGAATACACCAGGCTGTGACCTCTGCAGCTGAGAGAAGGGTATATCACCCTTTCTGCTGCCACTGCTGCTGGGCTAATAATGTCTGGCAGAAAAATGGAGCAGTTATTTTAAATCACTCCTACACAAATAACCAAAGTTCCTCTTGAGGTACTCTCAGTAAGGCCAAACTAGAAAACCAATGTCCTTAGAGTCATTTGCTGCCCTACACCATCACCTGTGGAGTCTTTGTGAAGTTCAGAACTTAACAAGTCATACAATAAAGTCTTTAATACTGATAGATGTATTAAAATGCGGAATAAAATTCACACTTCAGATAATTAGTCAGGAGAGGAAAAGCAGGTAACAATGGATGAATCTTGTATTAGGCATTAAAGGATAATCTCATTTTCTGGAGAGCATTCCATCTTTGACACTCCTCTGGAACATTCAACACATCTCTCTTTCTGGCAGTGGGGTTTTAAATAAAGAAAGGCTCTAAACTAGAGCCAGAACCTCAGGAGATCTAGCAGATGTAACATAGATCCCATTTACATGCCCCTGATTGTACTCAATTCTGTAGTTCAGGCTTCTTATCTCTGTTAGTATAACAGCAAATTAGCACAATATGTTCTTTAACCAACCATGTCAGCAGACCCCACGTTGCTTGCCAAATAATTATCTTCAAACTTCAAAGTAACCCTTGGAGGCTTTTATGTATAGCACTGTGTCTTTTAAAAATATTTTTTTTTATACATTCTGAATCTACGTGATGATTAATCACCAGCTGATAGAGTTAAAGAACGTCCTCGTGTGCATGTACGCACCAAAATAGCTTTCTTTGCAGAGCAGGGTGATGCCTAGATGAGACTGAGAGGTGAGAGCACTATTTTTCGTTCAAGATACTGTCAGAGAAAAGAAAGAGCCTTTTTCCAAATGAGACAGTTGACAGACAGAAACCAACCCTCAAAACACAAGCAGCACACAAAATACAGTCAACACACAAGGCTGGTCAGAACTGAGGCAGTGATAATGTCTGATGTGACAGTAATGGGAGTAAAATCAAAAGAACAATTCAGTTTAGTGCAAACCAAGAATTATTCTTGATATTTCTTGTTGAAGCAACATGAAACCCTGAGAAAATTCTTCACATGTTGCATTGAGTATTTCTTTGACTCAATTCTCTCTCAGATGCTAGCAATAAATGCAAAGAAGAAGATGAGTTGGAGTCACAACACTGGCAGGAGGCTGCAGGAAGGGAAAATCAACAGTTATCAGGGCATGTACCATGTGGGAGAACAAGTACTTAGACCCCAGCTATACTACCACCTAAATACAAGCAGGTTAGAGGCAAAACCACATGCTTTTTTCAGAGGTCACGTGAAGAGGTCATCTGCCTACTGCCAGGTGGCTAAGGTGTTTCTGTCACATGTGGGTGATGTAGCTCCAGATGTCCTCAGTCCAAGAAGGGACATTAATCTTGCCTCAACCAAAATGAAACAACACAAACTAAACCAAGACTTTCCTGATTAATCCTTTTCTTTTTTTTTTTTTTTTTTTCTCCTCCATTGAACTTTGGCCTGGCTTCAGAAGCATTC
>VWYH01002918.1:38958-92882 GCA_013399365.1 Pampusana beccarii | reverse complement strand
TTTTTTTTTTTTTTTTTCTCCTCCATTGAACTTTGGCCTGGCTTCAGAAGCATTCCCAAGACAACTGCACCCACATGTCATGAGTCAAGTGTCTGTCAAGAAAATAAAATGATTGATCCCTCGCTTCTCCCTGGAGCCTGGAGATAAGCACTGCCAGGATGGGGATGGAGAGGGGCAGGTACCATCTGACAGAGGAACGAGTGTGTGATTTATTGCACGAGCCCTCAGGTGAGCAGGAGCACACGGAGATCTGATGGACAGCAGTCAGCGAGCACCGAGGGTGACAGTTTATGCTGAGGATGTGGCCCTGGCATGAAGGCCAGCAGTGAAAGCTGTTTGCGTGGCATGCTGATGGAGCGTAATCCCACCAACAAGAAACCGGTTCCCTCCTCCAATTCCTTTCAAATTCATGGCAATAAGGATCTCGTAGTAGTTTGTCCTGTTACCAGAAGCATCCTGTGCTGCCCTGAATAGTGGCTAACCCTTGGTGACAATCAGGACAACAGAGCGAGGCCTGGAGCATGAGTAAGATCTGTGCTCCCCAGGACTGTTGCACATAACCGGCTCTACGGTTGCCTTCGCTTAGGTAAATGTCACATGTGCTAAATAAAGGCTGTGACTAATTGATTTCTACTGGGAAGGAATGAGGAAAAACAATTGTTTTGTTGTTGTTTTTATTTTTAATGCATCCAATTGCTGTAGACTAGCAACAGTTGCCAGGACAAGCTGTTCCAGTTTCATTCCCGGTGCCAGGGAAACAGGCCATTTTAAGGAGTGGTTCATGCGGGCAAAGAAACAGAAATACCCAAAAAGCTGAAGTGTCGATATACAGTAAAGCATATTTAAGAAAGCTGGCAAACTACTTGGGATAAAAGCCCCTGAGAGAGGCTGCTGAGGTGGATTATTACAGATTTATTATAGTTCTGAAGTTGCAAACAGCATTTGAAAGCCTAGCAGAACATCAGTGAGACTTATCGAAGTGGGTCTCCACAGAGATCTGGCTTGCTCTGATCAGAGCTAAATTGTTGAAGAGCTTTCAAATCTACCCTGAACTTTCTCTGGCCATGGCCTAATAATTGCTTTCTAAACCACAAGCAATAGGAAATTATTTAATGTATGGGTTTTAGCTGGAAAGATACAGACTGCTGCCAGACCAACATCTTAACTTCATGAAGTAACAAGAAAATTCCTGCTAAAGAAGGACTCCTGCTGCTGCATCCCACCTTCCCCCCTGCCTTTAGGGCTTCTTTTGGAATTTTATTATATTTTCACCAGAGCCTCCATGCGTGAAACAGGAATCGCTCAGTACTGCCCTTAGGTTCTGGATGGAAAAATGTTGTTTGTATCCCAGAGAACTCTCAGCAGAAGCATTTTAGCCATAGCTAGATACGAGTTTAGCCATAACAATCATGAAAATGTTTTAATTATGAATAATGCTATAGGAAAATATAGTTGGACAGAATTCCATTGCTTCTTGAGTTCAGAAGATCTGTCTCAGGCTAAACTTATCTTTCTTTAAGGTTTGAAAAAAATTATTTAGGCAGACATATACTGCTAAAGTAGACAACCATGTATTTATCTCAATAACCTTTTAGAGTCAGCAGAAGTTGAATGAGTCTTCCAGGTTATCATTCTTTAAAAAACAGACACAGATTATTAGCAGTACTGTCAGCTCCGAGTATTTCAGAAACCAGTTTCCTCTCTTTATCTTTTCAACTACAAATCCCCCACTCTTCTGGCTCTTCGACATCCGTTTGGCATGGAGACAGTGCCCTTCCACAAGGCAAAGACAAGCAAAGCCAATGAAATGGATTTGCCTTGTGAAAATTTGTTGTGAATCTCTTCTTTTTGGTGTGCATTCTTCTCTGTAAATAAGGTTTATTGTTTAGCCTACATCTTCTGTGAGACAGCACATGGTCTCCTATTAGCAAGAGATGAGACTGCATCTGTGGGACCGTAGTTCAGTTCATGAAGGTGAACTACACACGAAGAAGAAAGAAAACCCCAAACAACTGAACTATAACTTTTGCAAGGCTCTGCAGCAGAGTATCAGAACTGAAACTTGTGACCAGTTCCTACCTAAAAACAAGTCAATTCAAAGCAAGATTTTCTTGTGAATTTTTCTTCTTGAAAACTCAGTTTTCCTCTGAAGCAATTTCAAAAATGTATGAATAGCCATCTACCTGCCCCTCTATGTTTTTAATCTAAATTAGATAAATTATTTACAGTAAAGATCATGTGTCCTATTTGTTCTGCATAGCACTCAGAACATTTATGGTTCCCCATAATAAAAACCTTACCTTTTAGGTGAAGAAGTGTAGATATCTTAAATTCTGAACAAAAAACCCCCTCCAACAAGATGGAACAATTCCTTCTTTCACATTATGGCATATGCCAGCTAATTAGCCACATGGGACACTGAACACTGCAGGAGACACAGATGGCAATTTGGGGCTGATAGTCCTACAGCAATGGAACAGCACATTTTTTGTTGGCAGAATATATTTCCATTTTTGTGCTGATGTCTGTGGAGTAATCATAGTAGCTCTTGGTCTGGACAGTTACAGTTTCTCTCAGAATAGATTCTTACGAATTTATTTATTATTACTTTCTTTAAAACTTCAGCATCCTGATAACAAAATAATTATACACTACAACTGTGTAGGGTGTGATGGGAAGATATGAGTATTCTTTGATTTATGGATCTGCACAGGTACTTTGGCTACATCCTCGCTCTGTTTAACAAAGAGATGTGCAATTTGCTTTCCTTGCCCTTTTATCCCAAGGCCATGTAAAGGACAGAGCATGTGAGTTAGATACACTCTCCAACTATGACACCAGATTAGATCATCAGGAAAGCATTCTGCAGGTTACGCTATGACACACACCAATGCAGATTACCTGTTAATTTCTTGAGAGTATAATGAAATAATAAAGAATACTTTAGCATTTTAGGACCAACCTCTCTAATCCCACTTCCTTGTCAACTAACTCATCTCTAAATATTCAGGGTCCTCACAGAAGGGGACTATCCCTATACTGAACCTGTCATCCCTGTATCAACCTTTTTTGATGTTTTTCAAACTTATTTTTAAAATTGTCACAGTTTTGGCACTGTGTTTATATATTGATATATAGGTTAAATATATTGAATTTGATGAACAGAACCAATTTTGAATGCGAGATACAACAGGTGCAAACACCACAGAAGTTTCACCTGCTCACACAGGTTTTGAATTAAATACTCTTTAAGGAACACTTCAGAGGACAGCAGATAAGTCACTCAAGCAATAGATTAGGTGGAAACCCATATTTGAAGACAGGAAGGCAGGCAAAAAGGTATTTGCAAATCATTTGCTACTACTGGGGATTTCCAAGAGAGGACAATCCTGAAATGTTGTTACGAGAGCTTGAAACTTTGTGGTCCCAAGGCTCTGTTGGTGACTTGGCACCACTGTCAATTGGTCATCATCACTCTGATTGGGAAAACTGAGAGAGACCAGCTCTATGCTCATCCTTGTGCATGTTTTAGATGCTGATGTCATTCATGCCAGGCACAGTGGAAAGCAGAAAAACCTACACTGACTGGAAACATCTCTTGAAGACTTCACATTCGTTTTCAGAGCTAAAGAACAACTCGAGAATTTTTCTGCAGCAAGACGTCTTTCTCCCATTTGTTTCTGAACCCCGGTGCACTTTCATGGGTTATGACTGTGGTGGGAAACTAAACATGGCCGTAGACCAGCCGCACTTTGGTAGGCTCCTTCATACAGTTTAGCTCCTCCTGGCGAGCATTCAGGTATGATTCAAGGTAAAAACACAGACAAAGGTCTGCTTCCAGTAGAGACAATGGATAAGAGCAACATACATGGTTGAGAGAATAAATGTTTTATCCTTATGATTTCACTGTCACTTGCTTCGTGGGCCGGAGAACACACTTGGCTCTCTCTTATTTTAGTGGGATACATATATCCTACAGGACCTGCCCACTCCAGATCGAACTGCACAAATTTGATGGTAAGTAGCATTCTCACCAGCTTGTTCTAAGTCTACCAACAAAAGGCTGCATAATGCCTTTAGGAACGTGGGCTTATAGTTTGCCCATTAGCCTACTCCCAGACATAAAAATCCTTTTGCTTTCTGGCCCAGAGCCCTACAAGGAGAACACTTGCATTGCAAACCCCAGACCGCTCCTGCCCCCAAGCCGGAGCATGCACCACTCCCTTTAACACCACTTCATACTTCTCTGCCAGGCTTCTCCCTTCTGGAAACACTTCCCCTCACAATGTCTTTCCATCACACCCCTGATATTCTTCCAGACCTTCTCTCGTTTCCTGGCTATTTTTCCCAAGCCTCCATTCCTCCATCCCTCCTCTCGCATCCTTTCATCCTTTTATCTGGCTTCCCTTTTATTATTCTGGCAGATTATTCCTGAACCCCATGGTGCTAACAATTTCCCTTTGAGATTGCGTTCCCCAAAATGTCCTGTTATTAAACCCTCAGTCAGAGGGCTCATAGCACCAACTCTTAAGAGCTAGCACACTTCAGTACAATCACAATCTTAGATTGCATTGCCACTGTCAGACTGGATGATGTTCCCTAGGAAAGAAGAAACAGCTCACTTTCTGCAGGAGACTGTGTGCTTAACAGCATATAACAGAGAAAAACAAGAAGGCACCAAAGCCAGACCTAGCCCAAATCTACTGCTGTGCTCATAAAAAGAGGAAATGTTGTTAAATCTGTTTCAATGAGGTGTTTTTATGGCATGTGTGTTCCTGCAGCACAGAAAGCAAGCTAGTTTTCCTGGAGCTCTAAGCCATAAAAGGTTACCTGCCTCCTCCAACCAGAGCCCAAAGAGTCACATAAATGTTTGATGAATGCATTCCAAATGCTGTGAAAGTAGTTTGGTTAAATATATTGAATTTGATGAACAGAACAAATTTTGAATGCGAGATAAAACAGGTGCAAACACCACAGAAGTTTCACCTGCTCACACAGGTTTTGAATTAAGTACTCTTTAAGGAACACTTCGGAGGACAGCAGATAAGTCACTCAAGCAATAGATTAGGTGGAAACCCATATCTGAAGACAGGAAGGCAGGCAAAAAGGTATTTGCAAATCATTTGCTACTACTGGGAATTTCCAAGAGAGGACAATCCTGAAATGTTATTACGAGAGCTTGAAACTTTGTGGGCATAAATTTTAGGCTTCATAAGTTTATGGAGGGAAAAAAATAACTTCCCGGGATTAGAAAAATCCCATGTCTAGAGGGGAAACTTCATCAATAATGAATTTCATATTCCTACTGTTACAGGGAAGAGAGGTAGAAAGATGCACTCAAGACCTAACAGCCATTTAAAATTTCCAAGGGAGACATCGGCACTCTTGACAGTGCATCTCACTCCTTTAAACGTGCAACTGCTTTTCAAATTCCAGAGGTCAAATATATTAGCGAAATGTCATATGCTTATAGATCCTGTTACCTTTATTCAGCACCTCGCTCTTCCCACCTCCCTTTCCTCCGTCATTACTGCTTATTTTGTACAGTACATCCAGGACACAGACCTCATTTCCCGCTGGTGCTGAAAACAGCTTGGAACACAATTAGCCTTGTCAAGCCCTTCACTGGTATGCCATATAGGGCTGCCAGCTTTCCAAGCAATTCAATAATCCCTAGAGCAACGCCACAGGGCCTGTGATTAGCAGAGGTGTTTACATGTCTGAAAATGTACCAGGCTAAAAATAGAAGTCATTTTCTTAGCATCCTGTGATGTTGGATTTGTTCTTTTCTCTTTCTTTCCATTTGTCAGATTGACAAATAAAGCATGTTTCCTTAATTCCTTCAACTGATATAGAAGATCAACAACAACAAAGGAACATCACAGCTTGGTGGTTGTGGAGGAAAACAAACCCAAAACAAAATACTTTCTATTGCAGTCCAAAAATAGAAAAACACCCAAGGTTGAAGGCAAATTGGTCTTCTCTGCAGCACAGAGCACCATAACAAACCGGAGTAGCCAAACGAAGGGGCCAAAGATGGTGCTCAGTATCCTCACACAGACATTTTTGGTTTGAAGGTGAGGCTCTGCTGCTGCAGGGAGAGAGGTGGGCGGCACACACGAGTACCAGGAGTTCTTCTGAGCTCCTGGTGTGATAGGGTAGATTCACATTTATTTCCCTTTGGGTGGATCATGTGGGACAAAGACCTCCCTGGAAAAGAGCAGCGTGAAGAAATACGACTCTACTCTTTTTTTTTTTTTTTATTTAATTGAAAAAAAAGGCAAACCATGGCAGCCGAAATAGCTCAGTTGGGAGAGCGTTAGACTGAAGATCTAAAGGTCCCTGGTTCGATCCCGGGTTTCGGCAGAAAATTTTGGGGCGGAGGAGAGGAAAGCGCTGCTCTCTAGTGACCAATAACAGAACCCGAGGGAATGTCAGGAAGATGTGCCAGGGGAGGTTCAGGTTGGACATGAGGAAAAGGTTCTTCCCCCAGAGGGTGGTGGACACTGGAACAGGCTCCCCAGGGAGGTGTCACGGCCCCAAGCCTGACAGTGTTCAAGAACAGACTGGAGAATGCCCTCAGACACATGGTGTGAACTGTGGGGTTGTCATATGCAGGGACAGGAGTTGGACTCGATGAGTGTGGGACGTTCTATGTATGGTTCTATGGTACTTTGGGAGCTTGGGGAAGCTGGCATCCCTGAAAGTGACACTTAGATGTTTTTTGTACTCTTTTCTGAAGGCTGGTTTGCAGAAGTCTGGGGACAGAGCCATTTTTCCTCCCATCCACTAAGGCAACAAATCTCTCAGGAGCCACAAACACAGTCTCTGCTGCTCAGCAAGAGTACAAGCAAGTTCATCTCCTGGAGACCTGATCATTCCTACTCCTTGGCTACTGTTTCAAACGATTCCCACTTGTCCTCACTAGGGCAAATAACATGTAGCAGTGCTAGCCCTCGGCTGGATGGACCTAATGCAGTCTCTGGCACTTAGCCTTGGGCTAAGGATTGGTTACTGAACCTCTTTTCTTTCGCAACAGAGACCCAGCCAGACCCTCTTCCCCATCACTACCTGTTAAATGTGCACTGCTGATCCGAAAGCTACTCCTACAAACATCAGGTCAGGTTTTTTTCCTTGAAGCCAGAGCTCTGAATCACTTAGAAAACTTGTGTTCACTTCATGCTGTAGAATGGTTAGGAAAAAGTCTGTGCTCATCATAAGCTTCACATGAGTGAAAAGAACAAATTTCCTTGAATTAAGAGTGCATGCAGTGCACATGTCAGAACCAATGTGCTTACAACATCTACAGATTCCTAAAATGAGCAAAAATCCCTGGGTAATACTAGCATGAGACAGTACGAGTCATATCAGGATGACAGTTTAATTAATTTTCCATTCAGCTCCATCTCCATTCAGCCCAGGGTGTAGTGTGATACAGTTTGGGTCAGCTCTGGATCAGGGCTTGTCCAGAGCCTGGTGCTGGATAACTTGAATTTATCCTGTCCTGGGTCACTGTAGCCAGATCTGGTTTGGTCATAGGAACTTCTTGTTCCAGGATATGACCCCATTTGGGCATTTACAGACTCTTGTCAACTTTGCAACTTTAGGCTTATTTATACCAGATAATTTATCTCCATAGATCTTAAATGAGTTCGTTCTTTTACTGCTGTGCTTGTGAAATCTGCAAAAGGCTACTAGAAGGCTATGGACCCAGACTTTTCCAGAAAATGTTGCAGATTCACCTAATGACTTCGTATGCTTCATTTAGCATTTGACACTCAAAGCTGACTAAAAAGTAAATACATTCACATGTCAGCAGGTTACTATAGATCATTTCACAATTAGAGATACTGAAGACCACAGGCTGCTCCTGTCAGCATAAAAATAATATCTGTGTGTTTCAGGTAGTAAGTAACCCCTACACACATTCTGAAAGACATAACCATCTTGGAAAACTGAAACTTTAAAGAACAACAGGGCTGGCAGGTACTTCTCTAATCACAGAAATAAAGCAAAATTCACAAAAGGAAAGTGAACAGCAGAATTTTTCCCTATGAACTCATTGCTTCCAAATGCCTAGGGCTCAAGCCTCAGAGTGCTTTAAATGGTGATACATGGGGCAGATTCCCAGTGAAGTCAGTGTAAATTTTATCCCTGTAAATTATTAACTGAAAGAGGACTTATTTTACCTCAGATTACAATCCATTCTCTATCTGTTAAAGTCATCACTTCGTCTTGCCCTGAATCTCAGCACAATTGCTCACAGTATAATGCGATGTAAAAAATATTTTCTGAGGACTCTTTTACCCTGGGATATCGTTAATAAAATGCCTGTCTGACTTTTGGGGCCAGATACCAGCATGGACAGTCATTCTTTTTGGCCTCAGGTGTTTATCAAACTTAACACAAATGGCCCAGTATTAGAAGGTTGTTCTGTCCTTCTAGGCTGAGAAAAACAAGCATCTGTAGTTTCTCTACTTGTATCTGACACAACGACCAAGCTGTGAAGCGAAGGTGCATTTTTGTACTTTAAAAGCCAGTGTTTCTTCTGCTGTTTTTAGTCTCCTGAAGCCTGCCTCCTGCGTGGTAATAGGAAAACAGAAAACCCCAAAATGTTTTAGTTCCTCACTGAACTCTCCATCAAAGCATTTATCGTTCTAGCTAGTACCTATGGATAGGAGACACGTAGTTGACCAGCAAGACTGGCATAAATTAAGACTATGAAGATTTTTAAACATGCTACAGGGAGACCTCACATTTTAAGAGACCAAGTTTGTAAAATGACCCCTTCACCCTGGCATCTTAACCCACGATTCCTGTCACCCAGCAGCTACTCCGTAATCAGGAGAACACTTCAGTTGCCAGATGAAGGAGTTGCCTCTGTATGAACACACAGGATCTGATTATTTACTGTGGTGTCTGATGTGGCCGGTTTTATATCTCCAACATGAACGCAAAATCCTCCTCTTCAGATGAGTGCTATTTTTATTTTGTCCTTCTTTCCTTTCCACAGGACTACATATGGAGCGTGCCTGCTGACAGTTACTTTGGCATGGTTAAAACATGGTGTAAGAGCTACATCCACACTGTTTGTGTGGCTGATCAATAGCTTCATACCGTGCATGAAGAGCACTGAGGACATTGCAAGTGGATTGAAGACAGCCCCACGAAGAATATGATTTTTGGTTCCTTTTCTTTAATTTCCATAATTTCTTCTCCTTTCAGACAGCTTAATAGAACTTTCTCATAGCTGTAACATTTACCTTTATCTAAATGTATTATCCACATTTTGGATAAATTGTTAAGAGGATCTTAGAGTCTTTCATTTCTCTGTCTCCAAAATCTGAGGCACATCTTTCATTTACTGATTGTCAATCATAGGAATGATATCTTGCCACCAAAAAGATTTGATCCTCAAATATAATTGCTATATGAAAAACTCACTAAAGGGATCACTTCAATGGGTGACCTGTGAATGGTAGACAGACAGTTCTGGAACAAAAATGTGGCTATTTAGCCATTATGGCAAAGATCTGTAGTTCACAACTGTGGAAATACTGAGGTAACGCAGCTTTCCTACATGGAAGTGTAGCATAAAGGAATGGGAACTTAATCTTGTATTTATAACCCCTGGCTGAAGCTGTAGACATATGTCCTCTTCCAAATCCATCTAGGTCAGCTGAAGATAATGTCAGCTCCCCTTCCCTCCTAGCTGTTTCATTACCACAGCATTAGGGGTGTCTTCTCTTACCTCCCTATCCAGGGCTGCCTCAGGAATTTGAAGGTTTGCATACAGTACAGGATTTTGAATGTCTTTGCCCTGACTTCTCCGGTCCTACGTAGCTAAAATCACCTGTGTGTCTTGTGACTCTGTATCATAACTGCAGTTAATGAGGCCTGTCAGATTCAGCGCATATCTGATGGAAAACCACTGAAAGCAGGTACAGAAGATCTAACACTTCCTGGTGTTCAGCTGGAAAATTCTGTACTAAAGAATCTTCACAAGTAAATATGAGCACTAAAAATCACCACTATGTTTGTTTCAGTCTTCATAGAATTGAATTTAATCTGTGAAATCACCTAGATTGTCTGTGCCAGCGTTACTACCCGACAGGAGGGGATTGGGCTGAACTGGACCTCAGAATTGTACCTGTCAGGCTGGTTTTGAGACTACCTTGAAAAATACGTACTTGTGACGTCCCAATTTCTTTCTTCATTATTTGTTTTTCTCTAAAGCCGGTCACACGTAGTGAAGTTGTATATTTAAGTCTATGATAAATGGAGCTGCACGTCTTGACCTACGAACCATATTCACTGGAGAAGCTCCTAGGAGAACGTGTTTTAAATATGATATTGTGTGAGAAGAGGTATAACGACTGTGTGTGTTTCAATCCCCTTTAGATTTTATTTCTGCTAAGGTCAGATTCCAGTGTATGATGTGTACTTGTTCGAAGTTCAGTGATTTATAAATAGCAAATGCTTTCAAGGTTTACCTTACTGCTTTTGACCTTATTGAAATCCCTGTTGTATGCACTGAACATAAAGAGCACGCCACTTGACTCACAATCCATCACAGCATTCAAAAAAGGTGCTTTATAAACAAATTGACATGGACACATTTTTTTCTTGTCTAGTTCTTAGTTATTATTATTGGACAATAACCAAAACTGTAGGGCTATATCTTTTAAAAGCATTTTGTTTCATATATAGATAAAACATTTGGTCCTCCACTTATTTTGAAATTGAAGTTATCCATGATATAGTGTATTACCTCTTCCTATCACTGTATGAATAGAAACTGCTGAATATTTACAATATCATGGCTCTTGGGAGAGACATGTGGAATTATTAATAGCAGATATTATAATTCATTTGGTCTTCTTTTTAGGAATATAAGTGTAGCTAATTCTGTGTGAGAGCAGGTGCTGGAATACTTTTCTGGAGTGCTAGCAGTATGGCACTCAAGACCACTGTGGTACAAAATTAGCTCTTCTAAATGCATAAAATCTGCTTGAGGGACATAGATGAAGGTCTTTTTTCGGTTACACCATTACAAGCCATTACTACCTTACCTGAAAATACAGCTACTAGTATTACATGCAAAGGTGAGCTGTGCTCACCTTGCCCTCTAGACTGTGCATGTTGCCTTGTTTTATTTTGTAACCATTAGCATGTGCTTCTATCATGTGAATAATGGATTGCCTAAGTAGCAGATTTCTGGGAGTCACTAAGCCTCAGATGGCAGAGCATCACATGCTATAAATATCTCACTTATCAGTGCCTCAGAATATATGCCATATTAAAATGGTCCTTCTTCTATTTGTGGACTAATTTTTATAAGAAGTTCATTTTCTCCTCAGAGGTTGCCTATATTGTTACTCTTCCCCCACCAACACTTTCTGCTGGATTGATCCTTTTTCAGATACATCTTGAATTCTTCCATCTGTTCTGGTTAAGTTTTTAATCCTGTGTACCTGCTTAGCAGTTAACTAATTTCAGTTAACTATAAATGTACTGGGGAGATCTAAGCATTCATTTCTCTACTGTTGAATCACACCAAATAGTAACAGAAAAATATTGTATTACTTCATCCCTAGAAACGTCTCTGATAAATTCTGGCTCACTATGCAGGGTCTGTAAGGGAATTTCCTAACTTTTCAGTGCTTGGAGTATCATGTAAGCCTGAGGCTAAGACTTTCCATTTGTTGCAGAGCATGGTCCTTTCTTTCCACTGTCACCAGTTTAGCCTAATGCAAATTCATTTACTAACAGGCACTGGCACTTAAAAGCATATCACCTTCTCTTGGAGATAAAGCTCTAGGGGAACAGATCAGAAGAGGTGCAGACAGCAGTATAAATTATCCTTAAGAGTAGTAAGAAATATTTAAGCTGGGCTCAGCCGTTGTCAGATTCTCTACCATCAGCTGAGCAGCAGTAATCCTCTGTGTGTGTAATCTTGTAGCAAATATGAAGTAATTGGATTTAATTGAGCCTGCAGTAATAAAGAGTTAAGATAAGCTGAATTATCTTGCATTTGCTGCAGACTAAGAACATACAAAGGCAGATACCACAGCAGCTGATGTGCGGTAGGTGGTTAAGCTGTGGAAACTAACTTCATTGTATGCCAGAGTCTGCTGTGGTAGCTCTCAAAAGTCACAGATAGGATTACATGCTGTGATACTAGCTATACAAATGGGAAAATAAAATAAAAATTAAAATAAAAAATAAAAATTAAAATGAAAAATAAAAAATAAAATAAAATAAAATAAAATAAAATAAAATAAAATAAAATAAAATAAAATAAAATAAAATAAAATAAAATAATAAAATAAAGCATTAAAGAATCAACTCTGCAGCAGATCTGAGCATGAGACCAGCTACCCCACTGCACTGCCTGGAGCAGGCAGGGGAGCAGGAGCTGATGGCAGTGGCAGGGCAAGCTTGACAATATTCAAGAAGCATCTGAACAATGCCCACAGACACATGATGTGGATTTTGGAGTTGTCCTATACACGGACAGGCATTAGACTTGATGACCCTTGTGGGTCCTTTCCAACTCAGGACATTCTATAATTCTATGCTTCTCACCCACCTAGCACAGACCCCCGACACCCAGCATCCCCAGGACAGTCAACGGGGTCAGGCAGGGCCGTGGGGATGGGAACGAACCGAGGCCAGGCTGCAATGTCAATGGGATGTCAAGTCTGCCAGGCAGGGTCTGGATTGACAAGGCTGGCCACAGACTCTTCAGCAGGCACCACAGGCCAGGGCCTGAGCAGAAAATTGGTCCCTGAGGTGGGGAAGGCCACCAAGGAGGCTCCTCGCAGCACTCTCACTGCTAAAGGGCCCTAAATTGCTTCACAAACATTTGCTAAAGTAACCATGCTTGGAAAGGTAGCAAACCCTCAATGTGCTTGGTCCATAAGGCTTGAAAAGTAATTGAAAACTGTGAAACAAAACCTATGTGGACATAAGAGAAGTAGCACGGGATGGGAGAAGGAAGGCACACGTATGTCCTTGGCTAATACTGGCTCAGGGATTCAGGGAGAAAAGTTGTAAGCAGTTATACTAGCAGTATAGGGACATGCAGAGCACTGAAAACAATACAGTATAATATGGAAAAAAGGGTCTGGAAGCTGCTGAATCTCGTAGTTTTGAGATCCTGAAGAAGTCAGAGAAATAGACTGAGGGTCTTCAAAGACTACACTGCATCCACAACAAATTACTTTTTCTCCTAGCATCCTGCCTGGGAAACACAAGCCTTCAGAGCTTTCATTACACTTATTTTCTCAATATCTCCCACACACATTATCTTAAAAGCTCTTTCGCCCAGTGCTAAACAACATTTTAATTGGGAATGTGAAAATAAACAATTAGGTACATATTCCCATCTACATGCAAAATAAGAAATAAAAGAGACAGTATGAGTGACACATGATTCTGGCCTTTGTACTCTGGCTCTACCGGGATACTGACCCCAAATCCAGCACTAACTAAGACATCTTGAAGGTCATGGTAACCTGCATCTAAGTCTCTAGGGCGGGGATGTATCCTAAAACCAGGATACTATGTGTTAGAGCAGACTGTACTAGGTACCTGCTTGTGTCAGGGATTCCCTTACGCACACTATTTTCAAGTTCCAGGTTGACTTTGTTTCTTTTTTCCTTCGGACCAGCAGCTATATGCAAAGCAACTGGAGTGAGACCAGATTACTCTCTCACCCCCTTTCATGTAAAGACCTGCAACACCCAGAGGTGCTGGAAAGTTACTCTTCCGTCAGCTAATCTTGCATTAGCCTTAACAAACAACACAGATACCGTAATGGTTGCAAGTGGATGAGGAAGAAGAGGTCCCTCTGATGGGGTAACATGAAGAGAAACTCCGTGGCGCTCTGGGAATTCACCACATAGCACCAGGTCAGAGCCAACATGGAGGCTCGGGGTAGCTCTTGGCTTCTCCCGCCAGCACTCACCACCTCAGCCGGGATGGCAAAAATGGCTCTGCGTTTCCTCTTGCAAAACAGCCCCACCTCTCCCGGCTGCCGGGCTGAGGTTGGGACGTTTTTTGGCTTCTGGCAGAGCTGGCGGCCAAGCTCACACACCCTGGTGTGCAGGCTGCCAGAGGGCTCCGAGCCCGGCCCCGGCAGCCAGGCAGGCCCCATCGTCCGTCTAGACCTCTGCACAGCAAAGGTCTCCCTGAGCAACCCAAATTAACCCCGCAGGGCTCAGGAGAACAACTCGGACTGTACCAGGCAGCTCCGCACTCTTCATGGCCCTCTGGGATGCAGCAAGGTAGCTGAAATCCCAGTCGGCATCTGCCTTTAAAGCTCTATATTCTATTAGCAAATGGTCTATTAATTATACCCCAGTGACTAGTTGTAGCAGCAGTATCCAGTCTCTCTAGCTAAAGTAATAAAAATAACCTAATCACTTCTCCGGTTTTCCCACTCAGAAAGCTGCTGTGCATTAACTCAATCCATCATACAAAAGATTTCATTTTGTTTCTGCATTTCAGCCCTAAATGGAGGATGTCAAGCTTTTATGAGAAAAAAAAAGATTACCTCCTTCGACAGTGGTCCCATTTAAATGAATCTTTTAAAGAGATATGTTTGGTGTATTTTTCTTTTCTTTCACCCTGACAAGAAGAAATGAAACATTTCTCAGCCCATTATTCCCCCTCTCCTCCAAATTCACATTAAAAAAAAAAAAGCTGGCCATGTTTATTATCTCTCTTACCTCTTATTAGTTGATTGGTTACTCAGAACTTGATATAAAGCTAATTGAAGTCAGTGTGCTTTTTGAGGTGTCTTAATTAAGTCTTCAGTGAGTTGACATCAAAACACAGTGTCAGTGTAATATATTTACTAGAATGTTCAGTAGTTGGTGTTTCAAATAATCTTTTTTTTTTTTTTTCATTTCTATACTAGGTAGGATTAATAGCAACTCCTGCTAGGAAGCTAACCTGGCATTTTCCGTAATAACACTATTAACAAGAGTTCCCTTTATAGGATCTGTCAACATCTAACTACGTATACAAAAGACTTCAGATTTTGGCAGATCCTGAATTTTTGCGGAAAATTTGACATAGCAAGGTCCAGCTACCCACAAGAGTGCGTGTGGGGAAAGGATAGTGGTTTGGATAATTTTTAGAACTTTTAAAACCTGTTCTTAAGCCTAGAGGTTCACAGAAGGCCCTAGAAATCTAAGGGGGGATGAGCGGCTTGCATGTAACAAACCTGCCTTTTTCCATTCGATATGACCCAGTTAGAAGCCTTTGAAAAACAGTGATTTCACCTGTTGCTTAGAAATCTGTAGCTAATTGTCTAAAAATTGCACCCTTCCTGCAAATGTTCCAGGTGGAAGCTGCAGAGGGCAGAGCAAGACCTCAGTTTTACCTGGGCAAAGCAGAAAAGGAAACTGGAGCTGGAGCATCCAGGCCAGAGAAAGGGCTCCAGGTCACGGGTGGCCAGGGGGGCTGCGGGCAGGGGGAAGAGGCAGCAAAGGGTTACAAAGGGAGATTTGGACCTGGCCAAAGACTGAAGCAAGAGGAAGGGAGGTGGAAAGGTGAAAATAGGCAATTTGGAGAGTGGTTCCTGAGAAGGGGCATGAAACAAGGAAGGTTAAGAAAAGAAATAAAAGATGGGCAGCCTAGAGGCTTAGAATAGCCAGATGAAGAGGCCATGGACTATCCTTTCCCATCAGGCTATCAGTGTATTTTCCAGCAAGTAACAAAGCAGCAACAGAATTACTACATTCAGCTGCCAAAATGTTAGAACCGCCTATCAGCATCACTAAATTTAAGAGGAACACCCCTGTATCAGTAAGATAGAAAACCATTCTCCAGTATGGCATTCAAAAAACATGCTTCAAATCCTATGCAAGTTTCAGGCCTTCTTCGCCTTCCCTCAAAGATTTTTCTCCTGTCTCTTGCGTTTCCTGCAGAGCTCCAAAGCTAGTGGCTCTGAGGTTCTTTCCCCCTTACCCAGCACTGTCTTTGCCAGCATTAGAAAGATAGCAGAATGGAGTACAGACATGCTGTGAGTGCACGTGCCCACATGACTCGTGGCTTATTCAGCCCTAAGCACCACAGCCTTTCCTCAGAAGAAAGATGCTCCAGACCCCTAACCATCTTTGTAGCTCTCTGCTGGACTATCTTCAGTAGTTCTTTGTCTTTCTTGAACTGGGGAGCCCAGAACTGGACGCAGCTCTCCAGACGCAGCCTCACCAGGGCTGAGTAGAGGGGAGGAGAACCTCCCTCAACCTGCTGGTCATGCTCTTCCTAACACACCCCAGGATACCATTGGCCTTCTTGGCCACAAGAGCAGCTTGCTGACTCACGGTCAACCTGTTGTCCACCAGCACTCCCAGGTGCTTCTCTGCAAAGCTGCTTTCCAGCAGGTCAATCCCTAAAGCAGCATCTACTGTTTCTGGGTGCAGCATCTGGGACTTGGCACTTGGGGTCTGTGTCACAGATCGGGGGGTGAGCTGGTGAGTGTGTGAGGTGACACAGGCACTACCCAGTGGTTTGAAGAGAGAGGGAAGACTGGGATTCTGTGGCAGGGAATGGCATCCGTAGACTGGGCCATGCCTGGGAAAGGTGCTCGGAGAACAGCAGCATGAGGGAAAAGGGTTGTCCTGGGGAAAAGGGGAGGGTGTGGGAGCAGAGAAGGTGAAAGGGACTTGAAATAGGGATAGGGAGGTCTGGTTTGGGCACTCAGAGGCCACATACCCATGTGGCATGTTGCATTTCTTTCTGGGATTTCCCAAATACAAAAGTATGCATACATGTCACACAGTCCAGTATTTCTGGGAAGTGAGTAATTGGACAGAACTCGCCTAGAAAATGTGATTCTTTCCAGCAACGTGTACATCTTCAGGTTTTTCAGTTATTAGGCAGTGGCTGCTGTTTCTGTGCAGTGACTATAAATGACAGAGAAATGTGCATTAAGAAAGAACAAAGGACAGTGTCTACTTCAGCATTATTGAGAGAGGAAAGACTTTGTGTGGCAGCGGCAAGCTAATTGTCTTCACATGAAGCATCTGATATACTCAGATTGGTTTTGCTGTTGAAAGCTAATTTTCTTATCTTAATAAAATACATTTGTGGCACTAAATAGCATCAAATATAGTATTAAGAAAGCCATATTCTAGTACTTCAGTTATTTATCTGGCATGTAAAACCCTATTTCTACTACAAATAAACGCATTTAAAGAACCCTGGTTTAAAGGCAGTGGTACTTGGTGTAAAATAATTATGATGAATTGCCAAGCAGCCAGGGCCATGTTCGTATAAGCAGCTAGATAAGTAATAAACCAAACCATAAAAGGAAAATACTCCATAGAATTGACGTAACATGTCACCCCTATGACAGAATTCCCAACGTAGCTACATCCAAGGAAGAAAAGCAGAAATCCTATGTGATAGCTTTATTACTCTCTGCTTTCAGTCTAGCCTTAGCCCAGTTTTCACAACCTGCCTCTGGAGACATTACTTGAGATCACTTCAAGTAACTAACCAAATAGCTACAACTTTATTTTATTAGCAAGTGCAATTTGCATTGTATTGGAGAGCTGCAGAACTAGAACAGGAGGAATTATGAGGGAGTCAATTCACCTTTTGCAGCCCAGGAAGTTCCTGTAGGTCTTGAGGTAATTAGTAGTAAAAGAGCTTTTGCTTTGAATGATGATTCTTCTATGCAACTACTCTGATGCTGAGTAAATCCACACAGATATTTTTATATCTGATGAGCAAATGCAATTAAACACCCCAGCAACTCTATTGTGGAATATCACAGAACCACCGAATGGCTGGAGTTGGAAGGGACCTCTTGAGATCATCTAGTCTAGCCCCACATCTCAAGCAGGGTCAGATAGAGCCAGTTGCCCAGGCCTCTGTCCTGAAAGATTTTAAATATTTCCAAGGATGGACACTCCGCAGTCTCTCTTGGCAACCCGTTCCTGTGTTTGCCCAGTCTCACGATAGTACTTTTTTAGTGCGTTCAGACTGATTTGTTTCTTTAATTTGTGCCCATTGCCTCTTGTCTTGTCAGTAAGCACTGATCCTGGCTCCCTCTTATTCATGGGTATTTATACACATTGATAAAATCCCCCTCAGCCTTTTCTCCACACTGCACAGTCCCAGCCCTCTCAGCCTGTCCTCATAGGAGAGATGCTCCAATCTCTTGATCACCTTTGTGGCTGTTTGCTGGACACTTCCCAGTATGTCTATGTCTCTTTTACTGGGAAGCCCAGAAATGGACCCAGCATTTTAGATGTGGCCTCACCAGCGCTGAGGGGAAGAATCATTGTTGTCAATCTCCTGGCAATGCTTTTCCTAATGCTGCCCTCTTGGCCTTTGCTACAAAGGGCACATTTCTGGCTCATGTTCAGCTTCTTGACCCTCACTTTCTGCAAAGCTGCTTTCCATCTGGGTGCTGCCCAGCATACGCTGGTGCACAGGGTTATTCCTCCGCAGACGCAGCACTTGACACTTCCTTCACTGAACTTCATGAGGTTCCTCTTTGCCCAGTCCTCCAGCCTATCCAAGTTCCTCTGGATGGCAGCACACCATCTGGTGTATTCACCACTTTTCCCAGTTTTGTGTTGCTTGCAAACTCCCTGTGAATGCACTCTGCCCCACTGTTCAGGTCATTAACGAAGATGTTGAAATATTATTGGTCTATTAACCCCTGGAGTAAACTCCAAGTGATTTGCCTCACACTGGGTTTTGTGGATTGCAATCCTCTGGGTCTGGTCATTCAGAAAGTTTTCAATCCACCTCATTGTGTACTTGTCTAATACATACCTTGCCAGCTTGTCAATGAGGATGTTGTGGGACACAGTGTCAAAAGCCTTACTGAAGTCAAGGTGAACAACAATCCACTGTCCCCTGATCCCCCAAGACAGTCCTCTCTGTTGGAGAAGACTATCAGGTTGGTTAAGCACAGTGCCCCATTTGTAAATCCTTGCTGAACAATCCTGATCGTTTTTTGTCCTTCACGTGTCTGGAAATGGTTTTCAGAATTAGTTCCTCTATCATCTTCCCAAGGATTGAGGTGTAGCTGACCAACATCTAGGTCCACAGATCCTCCTTCTTGCCCTTCTTGAACACTGACATTTGCTTTCTTCCAGTCCTCAGGACCGTCTCTCAGGTACCATCATCCGCTTGCAAAGATAATCCAAGAGTGGCCTTACAGTGACATCAGCCAGCTCCCTCAGCACTTGTGGATGCAATCTGTCAGGGTCCATGGACTTCAGTATGTCTGCTTTGTTTAAGTGCTCTCTAAAATGGTTCTCCTTCACCAAGGGTAAGCCTTTCATGTTCCAGACTTTCTCACTGGTCTCAGGGGACTGAGATATTATAATATTATTCATTACTTTCTATTAAAAAAATGCACAAATATATGACATTTATTTATAATAAATATTGGCCAGATCCTCAGAGTCACATAGATGTTTATTTTTTATTAAAATTCCCTACTTTAGCCGGTTCATATAAAATGACACATAATATTAGAATAGCTGGGGGGGGCGCTGCACAAGCAACCTCCTTGTCTATAGAGTGGTAATTTGGTATTCTGTTGAGTAAGGAGTCACCAAGAGATTGGCTGCCAAAAACCTCAAAGGAGCATCAGGGAAGAATTCTGAAAAGATCAGTAGGCTGTGAGAGGTAAGAGCTGAGTTTGCCTGCTTTGGGAAAATAGTGAGAGCTTTTTCAGCCATTTGGTATGAGAAATAAATTTTTTTTTGGTTATTGTTGCTGTCGTTACAATCAGCTTTCTTTTCCTTCATCTGTCTTCATGGGCTAGGTTCAGATCTTTTGAACCACTCATTAGTCTCAGTGCCCTGCAAGTCAGGGGAGAGCTGGCCGAGAAACACGTAGTGATTCAACGCAGCGTTCCAGAAATTCACATTCTCCAGTCATGTATCAACAGGCGCATTTGTGAAAATGAAAATTTTGAGTATGTTAGTTTGGCATTTCATAGTAGAAAGTCCAAAAGCAATTTGCAATCTTATAAAATTATTTTCCTATCCTGCAGCCTGAGCTGCAGGGCAAAAATATGCACCCTTCCACAAGCCCACTGATTTCAACTGAGGTTTTCCAGGGCAGTAGAATAAATCACTCACATAAATCAAACAGCAAGATCAAAGCCAGTGCTGGAAAGACTCAGGCCGTCAATTATGATGGAGTATAGCAAATGGAAGACCTAGTGACATTTCATTTTATATCACACATGCAATTGTCAGGGCTCAGTGACACACCATTAACAAAAGTGATGTGGCTGTTCCGGAAATCACAGCTGCTTGCTTGTTTTTCCCCCTTGTAAGTTGTTGCATCTTTCTAAAGCCCTGAACTTCTATTTGAGCTGTTGTTTCTTCTCCCAGCATAAAAATAGTTTGTTCGTGGACTGCCCTTCTAACTAGAAAAGCAAGCCACAGATGTTCTTGAAAGAGAGCTGAATTCCATAACTAAGCCTTCAATTGCTGAAAACATACCTCGCTTGGGAAGGCAGCAGGAGAACTGTGCCACAGCTCAGCCGTCTGTCAGCATCCCTCCTGCCATTCACTCCCTCACTGGGACCAGGTGTGACACCGATACCGTGGGCTGCTTGACATTCTCTGCTCATCTTCTGTGCTCGTGCTCCCAGGGTCCCATCTCACCACTTTTGAAGCTCAGATCTGTTGTGGCTGTCTGTATCCCGGGCCACACTAAGTTCTCCTCGCAGTGTTGGGACGTGCCTCACAACTAATTATTTTTGTTTGGCTGGCTGGTTGTTTTGTTTTGTTTTGTTAATTGCAGAGCAGTTAATACGTACCAAGTTTTTTCAAGATAGCTGTCAATTAACCTTGAATTCTAAGATGCCCGATCAGTTTGAAGTGCACTGTAGTCTCTTCAATGAAATAGTGGCAGTGGCAAATTCAGGCCTAAAAAGAACATATGTTTAACACAGATGGTATGTATTCAAAATATAGCCACCTTTTACATATATTGTAAGAAAGTCAGATTCCCAGGTTTCCATTTGCACATCAAAACAGTTATATTATAGCCAGGCGTCATGCATATGATTAAATTGTTCTGTTTAAAAACAAAACCAGATTGCTATAATAGGATCCTATTGTATCTGTGAAATTAATCTGCTTTAATACTAAGGCATAGCATCTGTTTTTAATGGAACAGTAATACCTCAGCCAGAGTAGCAAATAACACTGTAAAGTTTCCAGACTTTCCACAGAAGGGATTCCTTGGTAAAGGTGAATTACGCTTCCTGTGTTTCCACATTGAAGACTGTGATTCAGACATTTTCAGATATTTCCTAGGAGGGAATAATTGGATTTGCTTTGTGTCAACAAAATGAAATGTTAAAAAAAATGAAAAAAAAGGGCAAAAAAACGAACCAACAAACAAAATAATGAACAAAAACCAAACCAAACATAAAAATAATGTCTTCTTTGCTTCCTTTATAGTACCTTTTACAAAAGCCTTTTATATAACTGTGCTGTAGGGCCTTGATAACACAAACCATCCCTTGTTTTGAGCATCATTACAGATACACACCTTGGAGCGTACTTGTAACCCTAGGATGACATTAGTTCTCATCTGACCACCATCCATGCCATCTCCAGAAGAAAGGTTACATCATCGTGAGCAGTAACTGGCTACTAATTCTGACAGCCATTTTAACAGGTGAAAAAATAAGAGTCTGGTCAGAACATTTACAGCAAGATCTGTTGCTAAAATCCGTTTACCTGGTTTCCTATGTAAGAAACCTTCAGATATGGTTCCTACACTCACTATGCAAGCAAGTGAAGTCAGATCCCTCAGTTGGGAAGCAGGAATACTGCCTAGTGACCCTGTTTGTGCGAAAACTGTCAGGCTTAACATCACTTTTAGTTGTCCCACCGAAGTCAATTAGATTGTGGCAATTGTCCTGACATGCACAAGTGTTCGCAGGATTGGAAACGGCTGATGATGGCAGCAAAAATAAGAAGCTTTGAGGATGGAAGTCGTTTTAAGGGACAGCTTAAATTAAAATCGCTTTAAACCATCAAACTATTTTTACATGATTTCATTTTAAATGAAATATGCAACTGTTTTTCAAGTAGACTGCGTAGTATACAAACCAGCAGCATTTCCTGCTCCAGACACTTGCAAAGATTTTGAAGTTTTATGTGTGGAGTTATTTCTAAACATTTTTGAGTGCTTGAGATACTTTGTTCTTGAAAATGGAAGTGAATTAAGCCGTGTGTTCAAACAGGCAGTTCAAAGACATACTGAAACAATTTGTATCACACAAAAGGCTCAGAATGAAAGGGACAGCCAGTAAGTATAAAAACACAAGCCATTTAAAAACAAAGAAAATGGAGCCGACGTTTTATCATCACTATTAGACAGTCTGAAGGAACTTAAACGAGTGCTTCCTTTTACTACCGTTGCCCATGGTTTGACTAACCTCCCCTGTGACATTGGTTTTACCAGCCCTTCTCTCCTTTCCCATCTTCTGTCCCCCAGCCTTTGTCTCTGAAGTGAAATGTCACGGGTTATACCACATAGGCACATTTACCCTGGAACTGGTTTACCCAAGCCTCCTCACAAGCGATATAAGTGAAACTGGAAAATAGTGTTCATTTTAAAAGTGTTCATACCAGTATGAAATCATTCAGATAAAATTGCACCACGAAGTACATGGAACACATTTTTTTATCTTGTGCAGGCCAGATCTCAATGTTGCCAATTCTTCTGGAACTATTTCCCTAGACTGGGTTTTACTTCACCTGGTTTTAGATGTTTAGAAGTCAGATATCAAAGCGCAAGTTCTTCAGTCTTGCCTCCTTTTGTAGTTTGAAAAAACAACAAAAAAAGTACATCAGCGAGTACCAGCAGGTATCCCCTAGTATCACCTTAGTTACCATTTTCAGATTACATGGTTTACCTTCAGTAGGAGCCTGTTTGCATGTACACCTGTGAGGGTGGTGATAATGACTAACTTGGAATTAGTGTCTGTATGGGAATCCTATCAGGTTTTAAACACCTACATTTAGGAGAGACTAGGGAGCATCCTAAGGGTTCGTTCTTAAATAGGCATCTGATCCTTGATTCAGCTGGTACAGTTGTACCCCTAGACGTAACTGTGCAGCATCCATTTCAGACACGTGGAGGTATCTGAGGCATCTGTGTAGGCTGGCAGATATGATACAGACCTGTTTGTCCTACTTGTTTCAGGAGAGGCAGCTGTAGGCCAGATGGCACAGTCTTGAGCATCTCAACTGGCATTAGGTGTCTGTGTTTAGACAGCTGAATCGTGCCCCGAGCAACTTGTCTGCTGTGCTTCTCTCTGGATCTCATTGACTAAACCCCTGTTGACAGTAGTCAGAGCTTAGAGAAGTGGCCCTTATGTGGCACCTACATACCATAACAAAAATTTAGACTTAAACTGAATCCCACTTACCACTTTTTAAACACAGTTTAGGCTAAGATTCATTCCATCCCTCGATTTGATCTTGAATGCTAAGCCCATATTGACCATCTGCCTGTGGATCTAATTGCTTTCCCTTTAGTCTCTGCATTTTTCCTACCTTGCCCACAGCATGCTGCTGCTTAAATGAGTTTGCCTTTTCTTTCCTTCTAGTCATATCTCAGAAAACCTTGTCTTCCCACCTCCTGTCTTGTGCTCTGTCCAGCTCCAAATAGGTCCTTCAAGAATAAAATGGCATCTGCCCAGGCGTGAAAAGGCATCAGGACATGATCTCAGCCTCTTTAACTAGTCTGGGGACAATGCCCACAGATGCAGAAAATGTGGTGGGGTCTGGCGTCTGGACAGATATTCTGCTGTTGACATAAATGTGCAGCTTTCATGAAAAAATAATGCCATTCAAAAACATACTAAACATTAAATTTTTTTGAGCTAAGCTGTCTGAAATAAATCACAATGTTGGGAAGGGGGGGGATGATTATGTTGCTGACCACTACCTTACATGTGTCTTTGTCTAGGATTTTTCGGGTCACAACTGTTACCCATCTCACTTTCAAAACCTGTCTCTTCATCTTCCAAACTTAAAATAAGCAGAGACAGAGGTTCGGCGTTGCTTTGCCTTACGGCTGCTTCTCAACGCCAGACTCTGCACCTCTATCACTGTGCTCTCTCAGCTGGTAAAAAACATTCTTTCTTATTTTTATTCATTACTTGGGTTTTCAACTCTGACCTCCACTCCACCATACACATAAATTAAAAGTGACTAACCCATAATCATAGTTTAAGTAGAAAGATAGATGAAGTCAGTAAAGCCCAAAAAGGCATTATTTCCTCTGTTCTTTCACCAAAAAAGCATTTCTTTCCTTTTCCTTTTCAAAATCGTGCATTAAATTTCATGCTAATATTACAAACATGTACATACACGAGAAAATTTAATCACATCACAAGTCTCAATTGAACTTGAAGAGATGATTCACACGTGTTTGCAAGATTACGTTTTTCAACTCTTTGAACAAGTTCAACTTCTTATTAGTCTGCAGGGTTCTGTGTGAGCTTTGAATGCAGCTCAGCACCTGCAAGATTTATCTTACAAAACTGTCATCAGCAAAAAGGACCTTTAGCCGAGCAATAGTAGGTTGAAAAGAACACAAATTGAGATGCAATAGTTGTTATTTCTAATCAGCCCTGATGTGAAGGAGTGAATTTTATTCTCTTTCCTAGCAGTTGGCAGTTTCACCTTGTGACTTCGTGTCTTGTACAGTTAGCAGAACAGAATGGCAGCTTCACTTGTGAAGTTATTGTAAATGTTATTCATAACAAGCTAATTTGTTGTTGTTCTGCTAAACTGGAACTCCTATTTCTCAAGGGCATTCACTCATTGTGATTGTGAACTGTTGCATTCGCGTTTTATGTTTGGTTAATCTAGTGAGCACTGTAACCCAACTTGTCCTCTTTGAGAGAGTGGTGTGATTATAACTCAGCCCTGAAGGGCAGGGTTGCAGTCTAAAGTCCCTCAGGAAAGAAAAATAGGTGGTATTTTCCCCGGGTAAAATCGCTGATGTTATACCACTGAAGTTTGGCTCAGTACCAAACAAGTCATTAAAGAAAGGACTCCTGGCATAAAGGAAAGGGAAAAAAAAAAGGAAAAAAGAAAGAAAAAAAAAAAACCCACACCACCTCTTGCTGATAATTCTATGTGCCTGAACATACCAATGCAAACAGAAAGGCAGAAAGGGCTTGTAAAAATATTAAAAATATCTTGAGAGTTTTTCTGTGATTTGAAACTGGCTACAAAAGCTCTCCCGCTAAACAAAGCTATTTTCTTAGCAAAATCTCAAGCCCCATGAGAATTAAATCCGTAATCTTTATTCAAAAAGGCTGCTGATTAGCGATATCATCACTCATCTAACTACATAAAACTAACTTGCATGGCGTTGGGTCTGTGTGCCATCTGACTGTACGTTATAGAAGCAAGAAGTGAAATGCAGGCAAGAAGCCAGAACAAACGAGTGAACGAGAAAGACACAGCTGTAGAGCAGGGAGCTACACCCAAAGCTTAAGAATCAGATCCTAATGCCAGAGAATATGCTGGATGAGAGGCTCCTCCAGCCCTCCTTTATTTTAATGTGGGGTTGATGTTTTTTTCTTTATGAAGGGGTTTTTCAGTCCATTTCAGCAGAAGTGACACAGCAGCAGCACGTCTGCCCATGTGGGTGGCCTCTTTCACACTGAGAAACCAAGACCATCTGCAGGGTGTTGCGGACCAGCTTGACAGGCGTGAGTGTCCACACACTCACCGAAAACGTGAAGTAACCGGTTGCTAAATCACTTAAGCATACTGGGTTTGCTTTAAGGTGACATAGCTAAGAATAAAAGCATGTATTCATTCAACCTTAACTGGTTCTGAGCCCAAGGGTTTGGCGTTGAAGAAATCATAAATGCTTATGTCCTGTGCCGGACATTTCAGGAGTGTCCAAGCTGCACGTAGAAGCGAGCAAACTAACTCAGGCTGGCTGCTAAAGTTTAGAAATAACCTGTCTGCTCCTCACTCGCCCATCAGAGCCAAGGGTTTGGCAAAGTCTTTTTGACTGCGCGTCTGGGCTCCAGCTGACAGCGGCACATTACACGAGCCTGCATGTAACGTAACTGGTTTCAGCTGGTTTGCGGGAAAGTCTCTTGAAAATATCATTCCCAATGCTTTTTTTTCCCAGCTAAGGATAACAGAAGTGACAATGATTACATGGTGTTAATGTGATATTTATAACCAGCCTATTAACTAATCTAAATAGCAGCCTCATGCCTGTGGTTCTTGCACACTTCTAGCCTGTTTCTCAGCCTGGGGCTAAAAAGCTGGGTTCGAGTAGGATGGGTTCGGTGTAAACAGCAAATTCATGCCAAAGCTCAAAGTTAATTTAGGCCCAAGCACCCCTTACTCCCCCAGCTTGTCCTAAATCCACAGTGTGCATGTGAAGCAAGCTCGGGCTCACTGGGTTGTTACTACCGTGTTCGAACAGCAGTGCAGGAGTATCTACAAATCTTTAGCCTTATATCAGCTCGTTCTTCACGTAGCTCCAGCTTCACTGTGACTTGGAGATGTTTTTCATGCTGCAACCATTCCTGTGCCTGTTAAAGTAGTGGGAGGGAACAGTCCCATTTTCATCGGGATAGTTTTAGGATGGTTTTGTATGGAGCCTGATCATCCTGTCTTTTTTAATCAGTATTCTGTTATTTAGGACCATTTGCTACCAAGCTGAATTTGTTTGATTAAGTGCATAATCCTTTCCATCTGCCTGAGCTCACATCCACTAGTGCCCCACTCTCCAGCTGCATAGACCCAGTAGCTCTTCAGTACTAGGAAAGGGTTTCAAAGTTCAGGACAAAGTTGCACTTAGAACTTAGGGAAATAACATGTCAAGCAAAGGCAGATTTCATTTGTGCAATCACCTGTTTTAGCTGTATGTTTAGTGTCTTTTAATAAGATGATATCCTTGCAGTCAGGATAAGATTTTACAACAAGGGCACAGTTTTTTTCCATCCAACAAACCAAGATCCAGAGATCTTTTACCGGTCCTATGCTCCTTAACAAACAAATCTGTCTCCTTTGCTCCAGGATACCAACTTTTTCTGTGACATCAGCATGGGCTCCTTCACTTCACTTGGCTTTTAGTTTTGGCATATATGACCAGACTTAGCAGATTTGCCAGTGCAAAACACAGATACAGAATGAAGCACTGTTCAAGCCTCTTGCTTTCCAAATTTCCAGGAAATTTCAGCTCTATTGGTTTTAGCTACTTCATTCTGCTACTCAGAGTATTTCATGCAAGTAGTATTTGTTCCCAGATTGCTTTGTTTTTTCTTTTTTTTTTTAGAAGCTGTCCCAAGCCGAGGGCTCTGACAGAGGTCTGCTTTGTCTACTATCTGGCTGATGATCAGCATTGTTAGCTTCTGGATAATGCAGGACAACTAGTTTCAGTGGTGTATGCTAAGGATCCTTAAAGGTACAGCTAAGCTCACTTGACAAGACTTCTTATTTAATAGGACTGACCAAACAATACGGACCTTGCAATTTTAGAAGTCGTCACTGTGTTACTGCGTTTAATAGTCATTAGGTTTCCAGAGCTAATTAAAAAAAAAAAAAATAAAAAAAAAAAAAAAAAAAAAAAAAAAAAAAAAAAAAAAACCCATACCTTTATGTAGTAGCTTTTGAGTTAGCTAGAAATTCTGGGGAATATGTAGGGATAAATTCATATTTCACATATCAGTGTAAATGTGTCTTTCTTTGAAGAAACATCTTTCTTTGGTACATTCCTGGACTGCCCCAATTACCTGAACTAATTCAGGTCAGGTGGCCCAGCTTTGTAGGTTATCTCTCTGTCAGGGTGAAGATGGACACTAGCAGGGATTTAATGCACAGATTTTAGTTCGTTTAGTCTCTGTCTCTGTTTGAGTTAGCTGCTGCAAGTCATTTAAAACTTTGCCAATATACCCTTCTCCTAAGAAACTCACCTATTTACGATATGAAAGTCAATAGGCCTAAAGGGGTAGTAGATCACATCAATACTCAGAAATTCTTCAGGTAAACTTACAAATGTAAAGGTGCAACATTTAAATGACAACAAAGTATTTGTTTTATGGTAGCTAGTTGGACTCAGGGGTTAGAGCCACTCTGTAGCTCTTCTGCATTTTACAGCACTGCCACACAACAGAATAGCGCTGCCAGGCGTCTCCTCTGTGCTGCTGTTTCATCTCTTTTTAATGACAATGAGATTCCGTCCTCCCCCCACCCCACAACAGAGGGATGCAGGGCTCAGCTGGGAATCAGAGCCTGAACAGGGAATTACCTCCTGTCAGAGACTGCAGGAAAACGGGAGACCACTTTCTGAATGAGAGGAGGTACAAATGCGTTAAAAATGCATCTACTCATTACAAATGCATCTTTCAGGTAAGTTTCAGCCTATGTTGCTTAGCGAAATGAAGCAGGTAGTACCTGTGTTCATTTTATGTATTTTGCTTGATGGTTTGTTTATTCGCAGTTTGTGTGTATTTCGTTTGCACTGGATACCGCATTCATGTGAAGCATTTCTGTTTTATGCATCTTCGCATTACAAGGGTAACTTCAAAACCTGATTCGAAACGTGATGCTGTGTGGTTGGATGTTAACTGCTTCTCAGAGATTCTCTCAAAGGTATGGGCTTACCCCGTACACTTTACTACAAATAACAACACTCTAATCAACTGCCCCTGCAATCAGAATTGTTTTCCCTCGTTATCTTTTTCTCATCTACCTTATCCTTGCTTGCCACACTTTGCCCAGCTCCTCAAAATCATGGCCATCTACACAACGTTGATTACAAGTTCAGCAAAATGTGAAGTCTCTGATGCACACATTTGGATGGTTCACAGGTAAAGAGCTCATTTTCTGTTAAGCCCACTCCACTGCTCTTTTTCCCTCATCAGGGTAGAGCTCAGCTTCCTACAGAGGAGCTGCCTTATCTCACTAAGGTGCAGATGCATCCTGCAGCTGAAGGTACATCCACGTATACACATGCATCCATATACACCATGTATGTACAGAAGAAACTGGAAGGAACTAATTCAGTGTCCCTCCCACATATCCCCAAATGCTCCAGAAGCATTTAGGGAATTTACATGAGCCTCAGAGGTCTGATTCTACCCAAGAAAGGTAGGTCATGGCCAAAATAGGTGGCTCTTCTCACAATCCTGGTACAGAAGTTTCCAAGGTACAGTAAGGAACAACTGCAGAGCTCATAAGGCTGGAAGATCTGAAGCCAGTGGAAAATCCTTGAGAAAGAGCATTAAATTACAGCAGTTCCTATAGCTGCTGTGGGTTACACCCAGTGATGTCAGTCGCTGGAACGTAGTCAGTAATGGAGTGAGCACCTTTCCCTGCTCCCTCTGCTCTTTTATTTCTCAGAAGACTCAAGAGTCTCTTATACTGAACCTCTAGCACTAAGTTAATAAAAATAAAGATCAATGATTAACTACACATGCTAGATTTTACCTACTGGAGCACTAGAAAATGCCGGGAACGCAATTTCTCAGCCTGTGGGCTGAAGCAGTTAACGGGGAGGGGGCACAGAAGCAGTGGAGCAAGCACAGAGCAGCAGGAATAGGAGTTGCAGCCTCCTCGGTGAACTGCAGCAGCCACTCTGTGCTGAAGGCATCCCACCCTGCGGGGGAAAGCTACAGCCCAGAGGTGTGGCCGAGACACCATGGGCTATCAAAGCGTGGCACATCACCATACAAGAACGGTGATTACTGTCTTTCAATGTCTTTTCTTAGAAAACCTACGAGGAAAGGAGCTCTAGATTTTGCAAGCTGGACCCCAGTTCTGTAAGAAAAAGAAAATCAGGCTGAGGAAGTAATCACAACGTAACGCGATGTCATGGATCAAATCGAGAATATGTTAAGATCAAAGTTGGAGGGGTCTTCACATAATATTTTTATTTTTCAGGGTGTTATATTCTCCATTCCGGTGTCTGTCCAACTTATTGTCTTGCTATGGTCCCTGCTCTACTTTTAACTAGAAATCAGATCTTCCACAGCTAAGAAGAGGTATCTTGGTAATTAGGGATTCAGAAAGGCTGTGGCACCAGCACTGTGGTCTAAAGCAGTGAGTCTATGAGATGCCGCTGACTAAGGCATCAAATATCACTTCCGAACCTGAAACCCGCTTCTATAAACCACGATGCTGTCCAGATTCAAGGGTCTTTGAAGTACTCAAGTTTTTATATTCCATTTATAATGTACTCAGTGAGAAGCAGTTAAAAATTGTAGGGTAGGTGTTGTACAAAATTAGAAGCAGTGAGGACAGATAATACTGAAGTAGAAATTGAAGGTACTGCAGGAGAAATCGCAGGTACAATTCATATGTTGAGGCTGGAAGGGACCTCTGGAGGTCACCTTGCCTGTTCATTAGCTGTATAGCAGGAACTGCCTCAGGAACATTTAGAAAAAGGGCCTCACTTTCTTAGGTGATGAATGAACAAATGGATGACATCAGACATTTTTCATGGGAGTTTGAAAAAGTGCAAGTATTTACATCTGGATGAAAAGTTAGGTAACTGCAGAGACCTTAAAATATTCATAGAGGGTGATGATAACAGATTTGCTGTGTTAGAGCTCATTTTAGTGGACAAGCAAATATTCACTGCTGATTTAGAGTATTTTTGCTTGCCTGGGTATTAATGATCATGGTTGGGTTAAATTTATTTGACCACAGTACTACTACTAACCATCATTATACTTTACCGAGCTTTAAATAGTCACTATTTAATGTTTAAACTAATTGGCAACATTACAGACTGGAATGTATACATAGAGTGAGAAATGCTTTTAAAAAGCACACGAGGAAATGTTTAAGAACTAGTCCTCGGATGCTAAACAAAAAACTGTGTTTGAACAACCATGAAAAATGCAACAGATTGAAAAGAAGAAGATGCAGAGTGATAAAGAAATCCTCAAAATAAATATTTAGAATCTGGGAAGGAAAGAAAAATGTCAGCAAGGATAGGTTTTAGCTTTAAAAAGGAAGGAGATAGCTGACAGAATCAGTGAAATGACACCAGTCACAGTGAACGACCAAAAAATTTGATTATAACAGAGATTTTGAAAAAGAACAAACTAGAGGCAAAATGTACTCTTAAAGTCATACTCAGGTGCACTACAGGATACTGGTGGTGATGGAAGGAAAAAAAAAAAAGTAAAAATTCTTTTTTTTTTCCATATTTGAGAAGAGGCACTAAAATATTCTGTTGACAAATTTGCCATTCACCTTAGAAAATGAGAAACAGCATCTCCTAGATTTAAACACTTTTGAGCCAATAAAGTGTATACTAATTTATGCCAGTGGTCAAGATGCACAGGTCTGGGTTACTGTCCCCAGCCAGGATTTATCACCAGTGCATAATTGGATGGGAGTAACATCACAACAGAACTATTCTTCATGCTCCTCTGTCTAATATTACTGGTTAGAATAATGGTATCGTAAAATAGTTTGTGCTGGAAGGGACCTCAGGAGGCCCTTCGTGCACCCCAGCAATCACAGCCGTCGGATCAGACCAGGCTGCTCAGGGCTTTGCTGAGCCGGGTCCAGAAACCCCAAGGCTGGAGCCTGCCCAGCCTCCCTGGGCAGCCTGTCCCCCTGCCTGCCCCCGGCCGGCCTGTCCTCATGGTTCCAGCACCAGCCGGAGCCCCTCTGGTTCAGTTCCTGCTGCTGTACCTTGTTCCCCGGCCACGCACGGCTGTGACGGGCCCGGCTGACCCTCTGCATCCCCTCCCCAGGCCCTGGGGTGGCTGTCAGTGCCCCCAAAGCCGTCTCTGCCCCAGGCTGGACAAGCCCCGCTGCCCCGGCCTCTGCTCGGGGTCACCCTCCAGCCCTGGGTGTCAGGGGCTGAACTCACTCCAGGTTTTCCGTGTCTTTCCTGCACTGGGGGCACCAAACTGGCCACGGTACCCAGTTGTGGTCTGACAAGGAGTGCTGGGCACAGGGGACAACCCCTGCCCCAAGCTCCTGGCTGTGCTCCTGCTGGTGCAGCCCCAGACGCTGCTGGTCATCTCTGCTGCCAGGGCTCGCTGCCGGCTCCTGCCCAGCTCGCTGTCCCAGAGCCCGTTCTCCAGAGCTGCTTCCCAAACAGTCTGTCCCCAGTGTCTATTACTGCAAGAGATAATTCTTCCCCAGGTGGAGCACTTGGCATTTGGTTTCTTGAATTTCACGAAGTTCCTGTTGGCCCATCCCTCCAGCCTAACCAGGTCCCATTGAATGACAGCCCTTCCACAGAAAGTATTGGCTGTCTGACCCCCAGTATCTGCAAACCCGATGAGACTGCTTCACAACCTACTCCAGGTCATTGATAACAACATTGAGCACTACAAGTTCTAGGATACACCCTGCAGTACCTACCCTGTTGCATGCTGTGGGCAGAAAATTATCTACTGACCATGACCCTCTGAGCCTGAAGATCCAGCTGGTTTCTTACCAGTCTGGTTGTCCACCCATTCAAGCTATAACATCCTGACTTGGATTGTGGGAGACAGTGTCAAATGTTTATTTGTTCACATGGCTACGTTTTTGTTATAATTTCAGACATTCATGCAGGTCATGGCTTCATAACAGTGTTTAGTCACATCACGGTTTTAACTAATCCCATATAGTCCGCTTTCCTTCCAGATAAATTGGCTTCTGAACAGAAGGCTTCTGGTTTACAGTTTTAGACTTAAGATACTTCATCTGCAACAGAAACTTGGAATTCATGGGTTGTGGGCCCAGGTACCTGTGCATCACCAAGAGCACTTTAGGACTGACTTTTTGGTATTTCATGCTACACTGGTAGTGTTCATATAACATACTCAGCAAAGGCATGGTCTGACCAGAGGGTTTTTTTTCCCATTTTCTCAAGGATGTATCTCCCCTCACACACCTGTTTCTCTGTAGGTTCACAGAGGTGGAACCATTTTGTCTAGAATTCAGGCACTTGAGCAGAAGTCGAAGTCTTTTCACACAATATGTCTAATGGTCATTCAAAGGACATTCATGATTGAAGACGAGGACTCTAGTAGACATGTGGCACTAAGATTTGGTATTATTAAGATGGAATGGAACAGAAAGTATGTAAATGGAAAAGATAATGGACGTTTACCTCCTTAAAGGTATTTTCCTTGCAGAGTATGCGAGTAGCAGTTGAGTTGAGTGCACTGCCATCTACAGGTCGTCAATACGGCACCGTCTGAGCAACGTTTTACTACTTGTATTTTTTCCATCACTAACCCTGGCCTCTGTTCTGTTTTTCTGTAGTCCATGAGCATTCCTTTGGGTAATGGACGTCATTGGACTAGATTTATAGTGACAGTGGCCTGCAAGCCACGCTGATGGAAAATTAATTATGGTTTGGGATTAGTTGCTAATCTTTGGGATTATTAAAACTGTACGGCTTGGGCATTCTTCTTTTTGTTTTAATTGCCTGTGTTATGAACAAAGGGCACAGCCAGTCTAGCATCTAGTGCTATGTGCATAATTTCCTATGACCATTGACAGACAAATAAATACGAGCTAGTTTCAAAGTGACCTTCTCCTTCCATCCGCATTAGAATGTTCTGACAAAATTCATAATTGACTGAAGTCTTTTTATAGCACCAATGAACATAATGACCAGGGACAGAGTTTCCAGGCTGCCCTGTCTCTGCTCACTTTCCTGTCACAGCCGCGGCTCCAGTTGGGCTACATATGATCAGGGTAGCGCCTCTACCCTGGCAGAGGACGGAGACTCAGCAGCCTCCACTGCAGGGATGTGACTTCACAGAGGATAGCATTTCTAACTGGAAATAACGATGCTTTGGAAGTATCTAGTGAAGCCCAGCTGGCCGTATGCCCTATTGTTCACAGACTGAAATGGAGATTGAGCCGTCAGCAGTAGCCTACAGGCAATTTGTTCCTAAATTCTAGAAAAATCCTGTTTGTTCTCTCCATAATACATTAATAAATTATATTGATTTTTAGTACAGTTTACGGTTCTCGCTTCAGCCTATGGTAAGAAAAAGCCTCATGGATTCCTGATGAAGACTTAAACTATACTGTGGGCTTCCTGGCAACGGCACCAATTGAAATGGCTTCTCGCTACTTGACTATAATACGAACCCCCTTGAGTTCCTGTGGGCAACGAAATAGCTTCTTGCCTTCCAGTTCCTGGAAAACTGAACAGTGTAGCAGGAACCTCAGCAATCTGCCATAAAGAAAGAAAACACAGGACAGCTAGCAGTTTGCAATTTTAATCACTTTTAGTTTGTTAACTAACATGTCTTTGCATCACTCTGAAAGTATCTAAGGAACGTGATCTGATATAACAGGGAACTAATGTGGAAAGAAAATTTTGTCTCATTAAAAAAAAGAAAATCACCTTCTTTGGCAACACACCAGCCTGAGACACATAACTGAGTGCAATCACTTGTGAAATAATTAATGCTCACAGTGGCTTGGCCGATGTGATAGTTTGAATGACAAATGTTACTGCATTCTTGACATACTCTTAGTGACCTACACATAGATGCTTATCAAATAACATGTAAAATCAGGCACTTCACCATTATTCAGCTACCCAGGCACAGAGGGAGAACGTGGAGCCGAAAAACTGCCTTTAACATTAGCTGTGATTGATTTCAGATTAGTACTGCAGCGTGAATTGTTATATAAATGTAATATTATCATACGGTCTCTTATAATTCTTCAGCATTTTAGAAGGAATCTCTATATACAGCTGTAAAGTACGGACAGCAATTAGCAGTAATTGTGGACACAACAACAGCAGTGGGCATGGATGTGGCCTCAAAGAAAGCACGGACCGCGTGAAGAATCTGGGCTCAAGCTCTGCTCCCAGCCCGTGGCTCACAGGGATCTTTACCTCAGCTCGTTCACCTGCAAGAGGGGGATGATCAGTCACGTTGCAAAAGCCTGGAGCAAATGGCCTTATGTAAGGTTGAAGGCTTGGCATCTGATGACATTTTTTGTGATTATGGTGCACTTTGATGTGGCCACTGAGAAAGGATGAGAGCAGCAGGTAAGGAAGCAAGCCAGGTGCTTTCTCAGGACACCCAGATGGCAATATGCACTGTGTCAATGGTGTCAAGAGAACATATATTTCCTGCTGCACAGGAAAATCGGTCATCCAAGCAACTTTTGCTCCATGATGTCTAACTGAAGTCCTTTTCGGTTACAATGTAAGAAAACTACATTTTTTACTGGGTACAATTCGTTTTTTTAGAGAATGTATCCCAAAAAGTTATCTCAAATGTATGCATTTTTTTATACTTAAAAGACTTCCGGCAATTCATGTCCATAAAGTAGAAGATAACAAGCTAGACAAAGACCTACAAAAGTGAAAGATTAAAAGTAGTTCTTAGAAAGCCAACTGACTTTCCCACATATTAAAATAACTAAGTGGCAAGCTTTTCACAGACAGAAACCCTTGGTGATAAGCAAAAGGCAAGAAGCTGTTTAATTGTGCCAGGGAAGTTAATATTAAAAGGGACACTCCAAGCTAGGCTGTATCTTTTTGAAGAAAAGGCTTTTGTTGTTTGTCCTTGTTATTTAAACCTTTTCCAAACAGATTAAGAGGATGAAAATTAATTCAATCAGCAGTTTATAGTCTGCCCTTAGAAAAGTGTCAGACTTGGTGTATGTGTAGTAGAGGAACATGAGAGTAAAGAGGCTTACTCAGCACCATAATTCCTGCTTTACTGTAAGAAAGCAAGATATCTCTGCATCTTTTTGTGGAGCATTTTACTTGCTTTCATGTTTCCACCCAGCTGCTCTTGTTACCTTGTCGAAAGAGGACTTATTTTATTGCAGAAAATATTATTTGGCCTGTTGTTTCCAGAACTAACTTGTAAGCAGGACCAGATGAGTATGTGCCCCTAATATTGACACACGGATGGATGTTCCACCACTCTGAAGCAAAGTGGAGGAGGAAACATTACGTGGCATTGCAGTGTTTGTCTCTGAATAGTCTGTTGAAGCAAAGGACAGAGAGAGACAGATACTTGGACTAACACACAGGACGCATTGAAGAGAACGAGACTTTGTTGGGATTTTTAACTGTTATATCGATAACAGAGAGCAAAGGTCGGAACAGAGAGTGGCTGAAAAGGCACAGGTCTCTTCAGTTTGCTTTTCTTTCATCAGGAAAACACACTGTATAATCAGCCGTGGCTTTCAACAATGAACTGGTTGGAGATGAGTCACTAAAATGAATAATCCTTTGTAATCTCTATGAAAAACATCCTGTTAGTGTTGCCATATTCTAGGAATTGTTGCAACAGGAGCAGCAAAAGCATTAAGTGCTTAAACCTGTCCCAGCAGTACAAGTTTACTGCAGCAGAATCACTCTGTTGGTAATGAGTCTCCTGTTCTCCTTACAAAAATAAAATAATACTCCTCTTCCGTATTTTTCTGCAACAAGCCCTTCAGGATCCACCAATAATATAGCTATTATTAAAATCTAGATCAACTCACAGCATATGCTGAGGTTTAAATAAAAGTAAAGATCACAAGATCACCAAGAGAGGACTGGAACACCTTTCCTGTGAGGACAGGCTGAGTTGGGGTTGTTCAGCCTGGAGAAGAGAAGGCTCTGGGAAGACCTTATTGGGGCCTTTCAGTACTTGAAAAGCACCTGTAAGAAAGATGGGGACAGATTTTTTAGTAGGACCTGTTGTGATAGGACAAGGGGTAATGGTTTTAAACTAAAAGAGGGGAGATTCAGGCTGGACATGAGGAAGAAATGTTTTACAATGAGGGTGGTGAAACACTGGCCCAGGTTGCCCAGAGAGGTGGTAGATGCCCCATCCCTGGAGACATTCCAGGCCAGGCTGGATGGGGCTCTGAGCAACCTGATCTAGTTGCAGATGTCCCTGCTCATTGCAGGGGGTTGGACTGGATGACCTTTGAAGGTCCCTTCCAGCCTGAAATTCTGTGATTCTATGACCACACCAAAGCCTGTCTTCAATGCCTTTCACTGAGAGCGTTACACATCTTTCAAAAAGTTCTCGAGAGACTAAGAATCCTGTAGACTCAATGCTGTCCTTTCTGTGCTTTACAGTGCAATGCTGTGCCTTTTTCAAAATGTGAATGATTCTAGGAAGTGATTAAAATATGTAGGTTATTCTTTGTGGCAGAAGGCTGAAGCCTTTGCTTTCAATACCAAATGCAAAAAGGCTGTCAGCTATAAAGAATGAAAAAGCTATCCAGCTGCCTGACAGGAATGATTAGTCTCATGAGCTGTGAAAATTGCTAGAGGAGGCAGATGACTGCTTTGTTTTGCCCGCAATACTTAAAATGGCAAGAGCTTGCTAAAATATTTAGTGTTAATAAAAACTGATTACAAGCTCCCAATGGTCTCTTTTCCAGAAGTGTGAGTTCAAGAAGACCGCCTCCTTTCACTGCTCTGTCACATTAAGACATCCAAAAGATGTTGAAGGTGATACAACAGAGAAGCCAAAGGAGACATCCTTGATTAATCTCAAATAAATGACAAGGTTTTATGGACAACAGGTGGCCTAGCAGTGCTTGTTTTGAACCTTTCTTTTTAAATACATCACAAGGGATCTTTCGAGGTGCTCAGGCCCCACCAGCTCTGCTCCCGTGGACTAGCATTGACTTGAGCAGAAGAAGAGCGGGATGACACCAGCTGTATTTTCGCGGTGGCACAGGTGTTGTATCTGTAGGCCTTGCACCTTGGTGTGTCCCAACCCCAGAGCGAATTTACCCTGTGACGCACCCACCGGCCACGAGTCCCTGACTGTCCAGACCACGAACCTGCTGGAGCTCAACACCAGCTTGTCAGCCCTTTCCTCTGCCTCTGGGCTTCTTCCCAAAAGCAAGCGGGGTGGAGAGGGAACAGTCTGCACCTGTATCTCCGCTCAAAGGTGGAGCTGAGTCAGAGCTAAAATTTGCACCTAGATCTCTCCAGCTCTTGGCACATCTCCCACCTTACTTAAGTAATTAAAAACTACAGAGCGGGCCTTCTTAGCTCTTGTACATCAGGTTCACCCTTCCGTCAGCTCAATTTTAATCATGTTTTGGACAGGTAGTACAGATGACGGGATAAGAGTTCTTAGATGCAAAATATATATAAAATAACCGTTGATAATATATATATTATCCATAATAAAAATCCCACTAGAACATGGAAGGGCAACATCTGAAACTACAGATATGGCCAGCAGCTGTGTGTTTCTTCTCAGTAAGTGCTAACACAGCTTGGTATGGAAAGACTCTTAGCTCTTCGGTCCTGCCAGCTCAGGCAATCCCATCAAATAACTATGCAAATTCGTCAGGCCTTAACACAACGTTTTTTGCACCTACGGTTTTATTGAAAAAGCAGCTCCAAATCTCCCTCCTTTGATGGCTATAAAGGACTCTCCAGGTTGAATCATTTTACGGCAAATTTACACCCAATTTACTAAGTCTCTTTTCCGCTGAACGGGAGGAGTTTTTAGCCTCCTCCTTGAAACTGTGTGGAGGAGTTTTAGATTTCTGATCTTGAAAAAGGACAGCTAGAGGACGGACCCAAGAGTACACTTGTAAGAATCCATATGTCAGAATACCTCGTCATCCAGAACATCCTCTCCGAGCCATCGTTTCTCCTTCTATACTGACCCTTCCTGGAGCCCAAAGAAAAAGAGAGTAAGTGATACTCTGCTTTTCCTGAAAAAAAAGATGTCTCGCCTCATTTTTTCTAGCATTAGTTCATTTCAGAGGCTCTCCTTTGACTACCATACTTTACTGATTTTCCTCTCCTCCAGGGAAGTGGCTGAGAAGACAGAAAACAACTCTAATCAGGTGCCTCTTTTCATATTATTTGATATCTTATATACAATATTGACCAATCTGATCCAGCTGTTATTTTAAAACTACTGCAACTCTTTCAATTCTATATAAAAGTGTACAAAGTAAAAAAATCTAACAAATTCAGTGCAATATTCAAAAACTACACAAGTATTTCTTTTTTTCACCACTGTTCAGGAGTGCCAGACACTTTGGGGCAGATCATGATCCAGCAGGGACAGGCCTGGTCCAGGTGTTAAGGACTGACTTATTTTCTAATTAATTGCACGTAATTTCATTTCCATTTTTCCCGCTTGTAAAATAGGAGCAACATAATTTATTTGCAATTGTAAACAACATAGAAATATATGAATCAAAAAATCTTGTATATCAGTTTATTCTAAATAACAGCTGAAGATAGTTACTACTGAGCTCTTATGGGTTTACTTTATAACTATTTACATAAACATAACCCTTTGTTTGAGTTTGTGACTGTTCACATGTTAGTATCCATCGTACTTTCGATATAGGAAGCAGAAAAAAATTGGTNCAGGTCCCTTTCCCCTACACTGCTTTCTAACAGGTCATTCCCCAACCTATACTGGAACCTGGGGTTGTTCCTGCCCAGATGCAGGACCCTACACTTTCCCTTGTTATATTTCATCAAATTGTTCCCTGCCCAACTCTCCAGCCTGTCCAGGTCTCTCTGGATGGCAGCACAGATAGTTACTACTGAGCTCTTATGGGTTTACTTTATAACTATTTACATAAACATAACCCTTTGTTTGAGTTTGTGACTGTTCACATGTTAGTATCCATCGTACTTTCGATATAGGAAGCAGAAAAAAATTGGTTGTCGCAAGTCTAGGCAACCGTATAAAATTAAATTCCCTCCGTAAGAATGACAAGAATGTCCTTTACTGAACCTCAGCGCCTCACAGAAGAGTCGGCCGCATGTGAAAGGAGGAAGATGGTTTTACATGTTCTCTCTCCTCGAACTTGCTGCCACATGATGAGTTAATATTTGATTAGACAGTGCTGTATCTATGACACCTGTTCACCAGGGAGACCAGGCCAACAACTGATGTAATCTACCTTATTATATACTTAATGATAGAGGAGAAGTGCTGCTTTTTCAACTTCCCACGTCTGCTTTTCATTTCCTCTCCCACACATTCCTGAGGGGTCATGTTCAGTGCCTTGCAAGAGCAAACAAACAACTACAAAATCTCTCTCTCTCTGTGTGATTCTCTGCAATTTGGCTGAAAAAAAAAAAGAGGACGAAAAGTTAAAAAATTTCCACTGTGTGGTACTGTATGTTTCTGGAAAGAAATCTACTTCTTGCTAGTAGTTATTAAAATATACATGTGTTGGCTAGATTTCTCTGGCTGCAATAGATCAGGACAAAACATACGAAAAATGTGTTGGTATTAAAGCTACACGGAAGAGCTCATACTTTTCATAGCAGTGAATCAAGTGCTTGGCCATAGCTTCCAGATCCACTTCACAAGTGTCCTCTCAGACAATCTTAGACTTTGACTAGTAGGACCTACTCAATTTTTTTAGGTTTGTTTTCCAAGTCGCTGTGAGTGGAACCTTGCAGGGGCTCCAAAGCATCTCATTTGAGCAGAATCCAAATTATTTTCCCGTGTTCCTCAATTTGGCCTTCATAACTTCCGTAGCTTTCCCATTAAGAATTCCCCATCTTTATGGGGAACATACATATGGGGAACATCTCTAACATATGTAAAACTAAAAGATTCAGACATTTGTAAAACTTTTGATTGTTTACATAAAAGCAATGCTCTATTCTCTTTTGTTTGAAGACAATAAGGAGTCGGAGAGGAATACATCTTTAGAAATCAACATCGAAATGTAAGTAAAAATATTCAGCTCAGAGTAACAACCTCTTACAGTGGGAGCCGAAGACAGAAGGTGGTGTCAGTAAGCCTGGCTGGGTGACATCTTGATGGGGAATCCCTCAAATTCCCTCATAACTGTAAGTGATTATAGCATTTCAGATATTGTCTTTCTGTTGGTATAATCTGAATACAATCTAGAGAATATTTGCTCAAATTTCCATTTCAGATTTTTCCTTCCCATTTTAGAGTCCACTGTCTTTCCCGGAAGTAAGATACACCTTTGAGCAGAAATGGAGAGCTGCAGTGTATTTTTATTGGAATGTCAGTATTTCCTNCCTTCCCTTCCCTTCCCTTCCCTTCCCTTCCCTTCCTTCTTTTTTCTCCTTTCTTTTCCTAGTTTTTTATTGGCAAAGGGAGGCCTGAGAATAAGACCAGGTGTATCTTTCACTGCCATGACCTATGTCCTTTCCTTAGTTCAGGAACAATGCTAAAATGCCCGGATGATACTCGCTTTGAACAGAGGTGGTTGACCATTCCCAGCTGCTGATCAAGGTTGGTCAAAAAATCTGTGAGAAGGCTGTAGTCAGTCTAGGTGGAAATGCGAGCAAATAGTTATTTTGTCTGTAGATGTGTCTGCTGAGCTACCAAGAGCCTTCATTCACTTCTGCCTGGTACTCACCTTCTTACCTGTCAGAGTTCCCGCAGATGCTGCAACACATCTTCCATGCTATGACAACGGGAGGAAGATCTCAATGTAACTATAAAACAATACTTACTGAGCCCGCCCTGGGAACCAGTGTCTGAGCATCACAGATAGCGCGGGGATTCCCAGATACATTTTTGAAAGTGGTACACAGAAACAATTCTTGACACGTGATTCATGTGATTGCATTGCAAGTCCCCATGATTTGCCATGAGCTGCCACTTTGATCACATCTCACAAACAGGTTCGTGTCCAAAATTAGGCTGGAAAAAATGCTGCTATAATTATTTAGAGGAAATAGGAAGGGGGGAACATCTTCCACTGCCAGCTACTATGCCCACAAAGACAACAAAAGCTCTGGCAGAAGCCAGCACTGAGCATGTGCTAAGACCCTCCACTTTGAACCTCCTCCAGGAACCCACGGTGAGAAATAACCACTCTGGTGCGAGCCCGAGTTCTAGAGAAAGCACACAGTGAGTTACACCACTCTAAAAGCCGTGCATTAAGAATAATAAAAAGGTTTGATCAATGCTCTTTAAACTGTTTTACAAGGACTTTCTCCCTTGCCCAGGCCATTTTACATACTTATTTACTACCGTGTAAATCATACTTCATGGAGCTGAGATGACAAATGAAGCCTGCCACAATTCTGCATTAAATGTAACATGTTTTCTTAGGCGAGACAGGAGTTGACAGAGCATCAAATGATCATGTTCCATCTATAACTTTCACTCTGTCAAGTCTTCTGTCCTCTGCACGCCAATTATAATAAATATAGCTGACTGCGTATAGCCAGAGGAAAATGAAGGCAGCTCTCTAGCATATGTAAACCTAAAAGATTCAGACATTCGTAAATCTTTTGATTGTTTACATAAAAGCAATGCTCTATTCTCTTTTGTTTGAAGACAATAAGGAGTCGGAGAGGAATACATCTTTAGAAATCAACATCGAAATGTAAGTAAGAATACTGAGCCCAGAGTAACAACCTATTACAGCGGGAGCCAAAGACAGAAGGTGGTGTCAGTAAGCCTGGCTGGGTGACATATCTTTACCATAGGAAACATTTCTGAGTTCATGAGAAGTAGTAGTGATTTATCCTCCCACAGGTATTAACACCTCGAGCAACACAACGAGCATATTGTTTGCTGGAGAGAAGTAACCGAAAACACCCCCCCCCTCCTTGCATTTTTTTAGAAGGAATTTCTTCAGACGCTCTGAAGGAAGAGAATTGTTTACAAAACGTATACTTCCAATAAATTAATTTTTGAGGTTGTTCTGACTGTTAGTACCTCTTTCACAAATAACATATGGTGCTTCTTCCTCAGCTGTTAGTGACAGAAGCTTGCATATTATTTTTTATTTATAATTATGCCGTACAGATGCCCCCCCCCAAAAGCTCACAATTAATATTATGTTCACACTAAAGAAACTGTACTGTAGCTAGTGGATGGGCGGAATGATTTTCTTACCTCAGTTTGAAAACAGAGAGGCTGAATTCTGCCATGTGGCCGTTGGATACTGTTCTTAATAACAATTAATTATATCCCAGGCCATCATTGATCTCAGCATCAGCCTGAGCCTGATATATGCATTTAAGGATCCGGACTGGCCTCTCACGTACTCAGTGTGTTAACCAATTCAGAATGTGAAGCTCATAGGAAAGATTATTTCTGTATGAAGAGGCAAAAGTGCAGGGGGCAGCACATCACTACCCCTATGTGAAGAGCAAAGAGAGAGGAAGGCACCAAGACACTTGCAATTTCAAATTGTCCTGGGTCTTTCTTTGTGCCATATTTTCTGTTTACTGGCTTTAGTGGGTGTTTTGGGACCCGCGTGCCTGGCCCTGTGGTCTAGATGTTTATGTTCCACCTTGTCTACTTAGTGCAGATTTACTTCGTAAAACACAAAAAGGTAAGAAAGGAATTCTCAAAAAGTCGTGCAGCTTCGCGATTTCAGTCGTAAAAAGGTACGGCTTTAACATGATTGCTTCTCAGGGAGCCTAGTATGGGATATTCTTCTCAGGAGTCCTGTTTCACAGAAAAAAGTGTATTTCATCAAGGAAGTTACCATGATGAAAAGGATAAAAGATAAAACTACAAACTATAAAGTGATCATTTGTTGCAAAAGATGTACTGGATTATTTCATTATATTCTATTTATTTTGCCTCTGTATAGATTTTTTTTTTTTTTTTCTGAAGACTGCTCCATTCCTATTTCAGAAGGAAAATTGCTGGTGACTGGAACACATCAGCACGGAGACTTGGGAAAACAGAGAACTGCCAGGCTGCTTTACCTTTTAGTGGATTAGAGAACAAGGCACTTGTTAGTGTCAAGTTGTTAGTAGCAATCTCACCAGAAAGAGAGCACGGGCACCACCTGCTGTTTTAGAAATCTATGTATTTGGGTCACGAACGTTATTCTTCAAGTACTGCATTCAGAACCAGTCAGGCCTCCTAAACAAGCTGTACTTCTTTAGGAAAGCTTTCTCCTGAAATTTAACAATTTTAACAAATGATGTGTTTGCAGTTGCCTGTTCACACAATGAGCTGTGCTGTAGCAACAACACAGGCCAGAAATGACTGAATATGGAGTACTGACAGATTCTGGAAAGCCAGAAAGTGTTTTACACTTCTTTTCTGCTTTAGTATATGGGCTCTTTCTCACCCAGGGCATCAAAATGCAGCATTCACAACATTTTCAGTAGATCTGATTTGTATTTGATACCCACCAAAAATGATACCCACTTGCTGGCTTAACTAGAAATAGCATCTTTAGCGTGACGATAGTTTGGGTCGTTTTATGAGCTGGAGGTTATGGAATAACTAACTACTACTAGGTAAGTAAGATTAAACTACAGTTCAAGCATTTTTTGAAAATTTTCAAAGCACCTTGTTTCCAAAATGCTCCTAGTTGAGAAAACATGGGTTAGTACACACCCAGCTGCAGCGAGCAGCCCCTTTACTAGCAAAAGGAATCATATTCTTACGCACAGATTTCATTTAAATATACACGCAGGGCTTTACAAATTCAGCTGTTCGGCAGTTCTGAGACAACTCGAATCAAGCAAATTAAATCCCTGGCTGACCAGTAGCTAAGCTGGAGAGTGCAATTAAAAAGTCTGAGCAGCAGCTTGGATCCTCTGAGTTAGAGAAGGCTGAATGTCTGCTTAATTCCTCCCAGAATCCCCCTATAGTCTTCTCCTCTTCTTCTGAATAACAAGTGGCGCTTTGGAAAACCCTGATCAGGCCAACGAGACATAACCAGACTCTTGTATTTTAGAGACCGGTCAGGGACTTTTGTGAGGACTGGTCATTTGTAAACAAAATGATCATCTGTCAAAACTAGATTTTAAGTGAAAGGGAGTTCAGAACAGCAGCAGCAGCCTCGTCACAAGTTAGGGAAAACGACACGAAACATTAACAAACCACATGCTTTTGCCAAGTGAAAAGACATCACGGCCCGCTTCCTCTTCAGACAAGCAGAGCCAAGATTCACCTTGCCCACTTCCAAGCAAAATTATATGAGATACTTTAATTTTTATCCTTTGTAATGCAGTTCTGACTTGTGCATGAGAAACTGAAGGGAAAAGTGAAAAACATGCATAACGTGATTGCTTTCCGTGAGCTTAAGAGGAAGGTAGCAGATTTCTGGAACACATTCACATCAAACATATTTCAGTGATAGACGCATAACCCATGTTTTGTCTCTTGGTACCGGTTCTGACAAGGTAACAACGGAGGTGTCAGTGCAGTGTCCTGTTGTCCGCTTTTGGAGGTGCTTTGTACATCTGAAAGATGTGCAAAACAAAAATAATCTAGGATTGCATCAAGCTTGTGCATTTATTGGTGGCTTATTAAAAATTAAGTCATTGCTGTAAATGAATGCTAATAACAAACTAGTAAAAACTTCTTCTTTTCTTCTCTTTTTTTTTTTTACACAAATAGTTTTATTACAAACTTGAATTCTTAAGAAATACACATGTAAGAAATTACACAAAGGCCTTGGCATTTGCAAAAATCTTTTGGTATTTGCATTGTAATAGTCTATAAAACACTTTTGGACACAGATGTGCTCAAACAATTGTATCATTGCATAGAAATTCTTTAGAAATATTTCTGAGGCCACTTTGAATCATTTTTTGGCACAATATTAACAAAATTAAGGCCTTATACTTTTCAAAATCAAGTCATTCAGTGTGTGAGTAGTGTTTAAAACCCTGAAAAATATTAAATACAGAATAAAGACTATAAGCTTAAAGCAGGATTTACTATAATAAACACAAATAGCTATTAACTTGGTTTCAGTCTCTGCAACTTCAGCATTGAAATGGCCTAGGTAAAACGAACATTTCACATCATATTTTGGCATATAATATCTAATTCATGACACCGAAAAGAAGAAAACTTTTGTAAGCTTCTTTTTGAAATTATAAACTCAGAGCTTGATTTGCCTAACGGTTGATATCTATATAAATTACTAAAATAGTTATATATATTTTTTTCTTGACCATTGCCGGATCATTCTTTATTCCACAGGAAAGTTTGTTCTACTGCATAAAGAAGCTGCATAGTACCAACACGGCAGAAACACATACTTACCTCTTTGGGAAACCAATTTGGCAACCTCTTCCAGATGTCGTCCCATTAAAACCAATAGCACTAAAGACTACGAACAGAAGCAAAGGTTTGCAGGATGGCACTCTATGTTGTGAAAAGATGGTTACATGTTGCTTAACCACAGTCTGTAATCCCAAAACTCTTTTTTTTTTTTTACATTACTATTGCTTTGTACAGGAACAATAAGTACATACCCAAGAGTCTGGGATTTTGAGACATCTAGATAACGGTAACAACAAACTTATCTGGGGAAGAAAAATGAATCTAAATATATAATACAAGAATGAGAAAGGGGGGTCAAACAGTATAAGGCAAAACTGCATACCTCCTAGCACCTTTGCATTTTTTCTGGATAAATGCTGACTTTTTATTCAATCAGTGCATTGCATTTATATAAAAATACATATATTTTGATCAAAAGTGCCATTTGGCATGTCGACATTTGAAGCTTATCTTTGTTGTCTCTTTTCTTCTTCAGCAAGGACAGGGCCAGTAAAGCAGTGTGTGTTAGTTATGCAAGTTCCTAAAAGGCACTTTACTGTTTTCATATTGGACAACAATGAGGTACATATGATATATGTCTAGGCTTCATTGCTGTTAAAGGAATAGCACCATATTGTGTGAAATTAGTTGAAATTCAAAAGTCATTATGTTTTTCTCATACAGACTTGACAACGGCTAACATTTGAGCGCAGATCCCCTGCTTTCAGAGTTGAGGGAGTCGGTTTCCTATTAAAAACAAAGAAATGAAAAGACTCATTAGCAACTGTTGAGACAAACAGTTTCCAGGTTCGTAATTGACAATACAGACTTTGCATGCAGCCAAGCGCCTCTTTAAGCTGTGCCAAATTAAAAAGGTGTCCGTAAGTTCACCAAGGTATATTCACTTCCAACTTTGGTCACAGACTATCACAAGATTAGTTTTAAACATCGTCCTCTTCCAGTTACTTCAGAATTCAGTTCTGTCTCCAGGCTGAACCGGAAGACACTACCTGTTTAATCAGCTGTTCAAAAACATGCTGGAATTTGGGTAGTAAACAAAAGAAAAATTAGGCAAAGGAACTGGAGACATTCGACTGCTCGTGAGCTTCTGCTAACTCTTGCGACTTTACAGAACAACGAAGAGCCAGCAAATGAAATCATGTGATGTAGTATAGAAAGACAAACCTCTAATCTATCATAAGGAGTTACTCCTAGTAACGGGAAATAAAACATTTTCTGACAAAAGTGTGCTTACATTTACTGCTTTTCTTTAAAAAAGATTATGAGTTTATAGGAAACCGAAGAGTATTCGTGAATTATGATAATAGGACAGGTCCCCTGATCTGGAATTATTTTATTAATTTGAGATACAGTTTGCAGCCAGAAGAGGGTCTGAAGTTGACAGATATCTGAGTAGGACTCAATGAACACACACAACTGTAGTGGTGACTCCTCTAAATCTGACCAACCTTCCTTTTTCCCAAGGAGCCAGAGCTTACCCCAGTGTTGGTAAATGGGCTCTTTCAGTAGTAGCTTTTCTGACTGATGAGATCATCACAGTCCCAGTGACGATCAGTCCCGGTGCTCAATTTTTCTACCTATTCAGTTGACAACTATCTCACAAACAAACAGTCAAAACCGGCTAAACAACTCACTTTGACTGAGACAAGTTAAGGAGCATTCACAGATCTAGAAGTCATGAACCATAGAATCACACAATAGTTTGGCTTGGAAGGGACCTTCAAAGGCCATCCAGTCCAACCCCCCTGCAATGGGCAGGGACATCTGCAACTAGATCAGGTTGCTCAGAGCCCCGTCCAGCCTGGCCTGGAATGTCTCCAGGGATGGGGCATCTACCACCTCTCTGGGCAACCTGGGCCACTGTTTCACCACCCTCAGTGTAAAAAATTTCTTTCTCATGTCNCTGTTCCAGCCCTCTGATCATTTCTGTGGCCTCCTCTGCTCCCTCTCCAACAGGTCCATGTCTTTCCTGCACTGAGGGCTCCAGAGCTGGACACAGGACTCCAGGTGGGGTCTCACCAGAGCAGAGCAGAGGGGCAGAATCACCTCCCTTGGCCTGCTGGCCACGCTGCTTTTGATGCAGCCCAAGGTAGGATCTACTTTCTGGGCTGCAAGTGCACATTGCTGGCTCATGTCCAGTCTTTCATCCACCAGTACCCCCCAGTCCTTCTCCGCAGGGTAGCTCTCAATTCCTTCATCTCCCAGCCTACACTGATACCGGGGGTTCATCTTTCATGAACAGATGAATGGTACCAGGAGTGGCAGCCTGGACTGTGGTGGAAGAGGATGCTTGTCCACTCTCCTGAGGAATGTCTGCTAATCAGGTAAGCTATGCAGACCTGGGAACTGGTCTGTATGCTAATATATTAATCAAATTCACATGGAACAAATTAGACTGTGTTGAAAAATACTTATGTGCAAGAGACCAGGACAAAGCCTGCAACCACTTTATTCCTGAAATTAGAACCTCAGTGGGACTGAAGAAATGCCTAAGCTCTCTGCCTTCAGCTGCATTTTATTCAGACATACTTCCTCCAGTATTAGGGAAAGGTAAATAATTGTTCAGCTCATTTAGTTCAACACCTGCACTAATTTCAAGTGGTTCTATTATGTGTTAACATCCTCTAGGGGGAATGTTATGTTCTAACTCAATTTCAATCAGCATGTCAGCCTATCCCAGTTACAAATGACTGAATACAATCTAACACAGTGAAAAGGCAAACATAGTTAGATTATTTTGAAAAGCAAAATACTGGGTAAAAATGACATATTGCAAACACTAATGGAAGATTCATTCATTAATTCCCCCAAAACCTATTACAATTTTTTTTCTTTTCCTTATGAAAATCATTAACTGCATAGACTAACCAGTCTGGGGCACAGTCAATACTTGAACCACGTATTACATTCAAACAATACTTCTCTTATTCAGTGACAAGGTTTGACTGAGTCTCAAATACTGATAAATAAATCATGAACTTACTTGAACATCTCATTCCTTTCTATAGTGGCAAGCCAGAAGCTGTAAGCATTTGCATAATAATTGCAGGTGCCCCGGCCATGGCATTCAATGAAGGGAGCGCTGCGAAACTCCTCTAGGCAGGAACCGGGAGACGCCAGGGCCTGGCCAGAGCCCTCTGCACCAGCGCTGGTGTGCTAGAAAAACGCAAAAGCATCAGTCAGTGAGTGACTCTTTACCTCTTCTGCTCCAACACCTATTAATTCTCTTGCACAAATATTTCTTCACGTGCCTGTCCTTGTCCCCTGTTGTGTGTGTCTGCTGCTTTGTCCCTCCGCTCAAGGAGGAGCAAGAGGTGGAAACATAGGGCTCCAGAAGTGGCACTGGGTAGTCTCGCTTAACAGCAGCACAAAGCACCAGCAACACCAACTCCAGCGCAGCTGTAAGCACAGAAGTCCTTCAGGACTGACAGCAGGACCCAAGTAATCTCTATACTAGCAAGAGGCCAAGGCCAGCTCTCTGGCCCAGAAGGCACACGGACTGGTTTGGTTTGTGTCTAAACAGCTTAACCTGATTCTTGCCCCACATCACAGCGGCCTCTCTGCCACTGCTGAGTGCCAACAGCTCTGGATCCCGGCTGTTTCTCAGACCGTGGCCTGGCTGTTGATATAGGCTGTGAGCACAATAGGAAGCACGCTAACAAATAACCACTATGGAGGACTACAGAGTGGCTCTTCCAGGACATTCCTTGGCCCTGTTTATGTTACTAGTATAGATACAGATGAAAAAACTGGATAAATGGTCAAAAATGCCATTTGAAAACTGAAGGCTTGCTCATCAAAAAATGAGAAGAGGATAGGCATTGATATACTGCCACTCTAGGAAGCTACTGTAACACAGATGTAGAAGGACAATGGAAAATTATGCTCTTTCCTCATTTATTCAGCACTTGGATCCTGTGCTGGAGCTGCAAACAAGAAAGCATGCTATGTGCATTTCCTCAAAAGTGATCAACTAATTGCTATTGCATTATTCTTTTTTAGTAATTACCAGAATCTTTTTAAAGTCACCAGAAAGGGTAGAGGTCTAATGCCCTTCTAAGACCTGACATGGCACAGTCAGATACTCATTTTCCCCAAGCAGGAGTGTAGATTAAACGCCTGAAACAAATGCTTTTCTCAGTTCCAAGTATGTCCCAGTGCACTTACCATGACAAAAGAGTAACCAATCCAAAGCGAACTCCAGCCTTCAGGACATGGCGGTATTTGAATTGTTTGACTGTGAACAGCTATTACCATAGCAGGAGCTTCACACACAGAGCATCTAGGAAGACCAAGACATGAATGAGATACATGCACTTGAGGATTAATACAATTTCTTTTTTTTTCAGAAGTTACTTTCTTTAAGGAATCTTGAGTTGGAAAATGCTGTCACCTTCAAAACCAAAGGAAAATCAAAATGTTTTATTTAGAAAAACAACCAGTCGGTTCATTTTTTTTTTTTCCCTTTCTTATTTACTTAGGGACAGCTTAACTATTAAGTCTTATTCCTGTTAGCCTTCCTGTGATCAAAGAACAGGAAATTTCCTATCCACATATTTAAACATATTTTTCTAGTCCCATTTGTACTGTAGTTCTAAAAGTGCTCACTGTCATGAACATGAGAGGCAAATAGCCAAACATTGTAACTCAGCAAGTATCACTTAAAAGCGGTCTACAGTGATCAGAGACATGTAACAGCAATTCAGCATCCCAAACATAGCCCTGAGTGACTTCCAGAGAGAAAGCCACCTCTCTGGAAAATGTCTTACAAAGGTAATCACTGCTAATCTAATCCAGACTCTTCCCCACGCATTCTCCTTGAAAGTGGCTTTTATTTACAGTTGTGGTCTTCATCTCCAGTAGGAGATTTCTAGCGAAGCAACTTGAACAATGAACTTGAAAGCAATTCTTCAGAAAACTGTGCAGCACCAGTTCTTTTATTTTAGATAAATTCATTGTGTCTCAGAACTGCCAGGTTACTGAATAATCCAATGACCAATCATGCCTTCCCAGCAGATTCATTAAAAATGTGACTTGGTCTGGAAATTTTAATATGGGAACTGGTAATAAGAAATTTGGCAGATATCATCCATTTTTTCTTGTACAACTCCTAAATCGGCTACTGCAGTTAGCAATGATGAAAATGATTCAAACCAGATACTTAGAACTAAACAGCCTGATTCTTATTATTGGAATGGTGAAAAGAACCAAGTGCAAAATGGATTAAGTTGGATTCCGGAGAACGTGCAGAAGCAAAAGAATTCAGAATGAAAAGCCTTCTATTTCTGACTTGTGAAGACTGTTTTCATACCTACTGCCTTCATCTTTAGTGCGGAAGCAAGAGAGTTATTTTAAGAAACACATCAGTGAAAGAGTAAGTTAAAAGAAGAATGTAAAGCTGCCTCTATTCTCGGAACTCTGCTTTGCTTCAAGAGATTTCTGGTATTTCAGTGGAAGGCCTTACATGAAAAGAAGTCCAATGACCCAAGGCAGCAAGTGACACTTCTATACCTCTTCCACTTTTGGGCAGGGAAAACTGTTGGTTTAAAAGCCTCAACTAACAAAATAATCTGAAAGAATAGCCTTGTTGAATTCCTTGCTGGTTTAAAAAATGTGTATTACAATTACCTCACTCTGTGATGGCTAAAAGGAGAAAAACCCATATACACACATATGTATGCATATACATACATATATATATATACACACACATTTTTACAGTGCAAAAGCTACTCTGTCTACGTAAGGCAAAATGTTGGTGGGTACCTCCCTTAGAGTTTCAAAAGTGATTGTTTAAGGTTATTTTGTGTGTTTGATCAGGGACAGCATAAAAGGAACATGAGTTTCAGAGGCTGGTCATTCGAATTTTTCTCAAAGTCAAGCCCCTCCTGTTCACATCCCATGAACAAGCAAAAAAGTAAGACCAACAAAAACTATAGTCTCTCTTGAGAACCTTGTCCTCAATCTGACTACTGATTTTCAAGGCATACCAATTTCTATGCCACCAAACCAAAAACAGAGTACAGAGACACAAGATGGATTCTATTACGCAAAATAAATATCAAATATTTTGCAGTAGAGCCAAATAGTTTTTTGAACATACCAAGATGCCAAGACTACAACCCACTGATTATGTGAATTGTCCTTTCTCTTGGATGGGATATACAGACCGAGAAAACAATAATAGCAATCTCCACTCCCATTCACTTTGTATGGCAGGAAGAGTGACCAGCAAGGGCTGATACACATTAGAAGCAACGAGAGGAATCATAGTAATGCCCATATCTAACGATTATCATTTAAGTTACAAATTGGAGATTTCCTTGGCAGATTCTTATCTAACGACAGTGGTGCAGTTCACCACACTCTTGCTTTCACCTTTGCCTTCAGCACAGGGCATATTATGCCAGGACAGTTTCTGCCAGTGGCCTTAACACTGACCAGAAGTTCAACATGTTGGATTGATAGAGAACAGTTATGTCTGATATAAGTGCCACACTTTATGCTAGCTGAGAATCTGGAATTATTAAAAAATAGATGATTGATTTTGCAACTGTTTCCTTTAATTCAGACAATAATGGCTGTATTCAAGCAGTGTGTCCAAAACAATGGAAGAAGCCCGGCAGTCTACTGTATGATAAATAATGCTATCATTTTCAAACAAAAGGAAACTGAACCCTAAAAAGCTTCTAGCTATGTCTAGTCAAGGAAAGAATTGTTTTGGACAAGAATTGTGAATAAATTTAAAAATTTTCTCCATCAAAGTAAATCATAACTTTTGCAAAACATAATTTCAAAGTAAATCATTTCAATCAGACTCAGAATAGACTACTCTATTTGTTTGGGTTTCCCCCAAAATGGATTTCTTTTTGATCAAAGTCTAAACTGAAAACATGCACACTTTGAAACATTTCATCAAAGGAAGTCAAACTTTAAATTCAAAAGGAGGAAATAAAAATATACAGATTAAAAGTGGTTTCAAAAAAATAAAGAACCACACACACTTTTCACAGGCTTCTTCATTTTACAAACACAGCAGAACTGAAACCGTACCTGCTGATGAATGGTCTGATATTATCACCAGTGATAGGAGCCATATTCATTGGCATGGGTTCAGGAGTGGACAGCCAGTAGGAATAGTCGTTCCTTGACGCAAAGTTACATACATTGTTGATATTGCAGAATAAGAAAGGCATGGTACTAAATTTACGAAGACAACTTCCTGCCGTGCCTGAAATGTTAAGTGAAAGGTTACTTGTTAACCTGGTTTTGTTAAACTACCACCAACTGCCAAGCAACTATTTCCAGGAGCAGCTAAAAAGCAGATGACACTTGCTCTGGAGGGCCCAGCTGTCTCAGAGGAAGTGACTTGTCTTAGTTCCGTAAGGAAGGAACAGGGTAAGGCAAGGAGTAGCCCAGCCTTGCCTGTAGAATTATGGAATAACTTAGGTTGGAACAGACCTCCTAACCCCCTGCCAGTTACATCATGTTCCTTGGGTTCATAGTCAGCTGAGTTTTGAGTATCTCCAAAGACAGAGATTCAACAACCTTTCTGGGGTCTTGTTCCAGCGTTTGAGCATCAGCATGGTGAAAAAACTTTTCTTTATGTTTCACTGGAATATATCTCATATTTGGATCCATTGCTTCTTCTGTCACTGAGCCCCTCCAACTTCTCTACCCTCTCTATAAACAAATGTAGACAGCAATAAAGGCCTCCCCCTAAATTTCTGTTAAGGCTGAACAAACCCAGTTCCATCAGACTGTCCAGATCCTACTAGCCATCTCAGTAGCTAGCTGTTGTATTCAGTGTGGTATATCAATGTCTCCCTTGTTCTGGGAGGCCCAAGTCTGGGCACAATATACCAGATGTGGTCTCACAACTGCCAAACAGGGGAAGAATCACTTCCCTCCATCTGCTGGTTATACCTTTGCC
>VWYH01002918.1:1084-37967 GCA_013399365.1 Pampusana beccarii | reverse complement strand
CACTTTTCACAGGCTTCTTCATTTTACAAACACAGCAGAACTGAAACCGTACCTGCTGATGAATGGTCTGATATTATCACCAGTGATAGGAGCCATATTCATTGGCATGGGTTCAGGAGTGGACAGCCAGTAGGAATAGTCGTTCCTTGACGCAAAGTTACATACATTGTTGATATTGCAGAATAAGAAAGGCATGGTACTAAATTTACGAAGACAACTTCCTGCCGTGCCTGAAATGTTAAGTGAAAGGTTACTTGTTAACCTGGTTTTGTTAAACTACCACCAACTGCCAAGCAACTATTTCCAGGAGCAGCTAAAAAGCAGATGACACTTGCTCTGGAGGGCCCAGCTGTCTCAGAGGAAGTGACTTGTCTTAGTTCCGTAAGGAAGGAACAGGGTAAGGCAAGGAGTAGCCCAGCCTTGCCTGTAGAATTATGGAATAACTTAGGTTGGAACAGACCTCCTAACCCCCTGCCAGTTACATCATGTTCCTTGGGTTCATAGTCAGCTGAGTTTTGAGTATCTCCAAAGACAGAGATTCAACAACCTTTCTGGGGTCTTGTTCCAGCGTTTGAGCATCAGCATGGTGAAAAAACTTTTCTTTATGTTTCACTGGAATATATCTCATATTTGGATCCATTGCTTCTTCTGTCACTGAGCCCCTCCAACTTCTCTACCCTCTCTATAAACAAATGTAGACAGCAATAAAGGCCTCCCCCTAAATTTCTGTTAAGGCTGAACAAACCCAGTTCCATCAGACTGTCCAGATCCTACTAGCCATCTCAGTAGCTAGCTGTTGTATTCAGTGTGGTATATCAATGTCTCCCTTGTTCTGGGAGGCCCAAGTCTGGGCACAATATACCAGATGTGGTCTCACAACTGCCAAACAGGGGAAGAATCACTTCCCTCCATCTGCTGGTTATACTTTTGCCAACAGAGCTCAGTTGGTTGGGCAGTGGGGTAGTTGTTGCAAGGGTACGCTGCTAACTCATGTTCGGTGTTGCTCACCAGCACTCCCAGGTCCTTTTGTGCAAAGCAGCTTTCTGGCAGCCTGTCTGGCTGCTACTGGAAATACCCTGTTTCCCTGNTCATGCTAGGGCTTATTTTCAGGGTAGGTCTTATTTTCGTGGAAACTGGGTAGGAGTGAGATGCCAGTCTGTTCTGTTGCGCGAGGTTATCTCATTCTAGGTGCACCTCTTTGCATTTGCCTTTACTGAGCATCGTGAGATTCTTCTTAGCCCTTTCCCCCTGCTTGGCCAGGTTCCTCTGAATGGCAGCTGTGTCCTCTAGGGAATCAACCATTCCACCCAATCCGGCATTATGCGCAAATTTGCTGAGTGAGCTCTATTTCCTTGCCCAAGTCATCAATAAATTCATTAAACAGTATTGGCCCAGTACTAATTCCTGAGGGATATCACTAATCAGCAGCCACCACTCAGACTTTTGTACACCTGATCACATCCCTCTGAGCCTGATGGACCCACCAATTTTCCACTCAGCTTACCATCTACTTAGCCAGTCCATATCTCACTAATACTGTGGAAGACCATGTCAAAGGCTTTGATAAAGACTTTCTTAAATAAACTGACACTGTTTCCACTATACACCAAACCATTATTTGAACCAGGCTAGAAGGCATAATAAAGCATCAGGTAGCCAAGAATAATCACACAGGCTTGTTCAATACAGTCCTAGAAATGAAAGAAACACTTGGTTTGTAATGAATTCTAATTTGGTCTCTACTTACCCAGATCTTGGCCATGTGCTCTTTCATTGCCTTGTACATAAAGCAAGGAGTAGCCATGGTAAATCAGCCTTGTTCCAAATGGACACGATGGTTCCTCAGTGGTTTGACTGTGTCTGGTAACAAGGAAGCCGTGAGCAACAGATGGAGCACCTGGTGGGCCCATAGCCCCAGGCAAACCTTCAGGGCCCGGTGGACCAGGGAATCCTCTGGGCCCTGCAATACAAAGAGTCTCCTTTTATCTCTACAGACAGCCATACTCTGCCTACAAAATTTAAGCACTGAAACCAGATACATTCACACCTGATCTCTTGTGTTATTTTTCTATGAAGAAATCAAGCTTTTGTCATGGGCTTACCTGGGGGACCATAAGGACCAACTTCTCCTTTTTGCCCGGGTTGACCATCAAACCCTGGACTACCAGGCGGTCCAGGTATGCCTGCAGGTCCTGTCACCCCTGTTGAAAAACAAGGAATAGTTATAATTGGATATTACTTCAGGCTAGTTCCGACTTTTTGGCTTTTAACACAGTATAGCTCAGGCAAACCTCAGCAAAAACTCAACTCATGCAGATTCAGTGCCTGGATCGTTACTGTCGCTGAAGTGATTACAGAAGAAGAGAGAAGTAAGCAGAGAGTGTGCTTCTAAAGTAACTAGCATTCACCTGGAATACGAAAAGGACGGGCAGGAATCTCTTTCCTCTCTACTTATCATATGGCTCAATGAAAAATTGACCATAAAAAAGTAGGGTCATGAACAGTGGGAAAATCAGTATTCTCTTAGCTTCTTCCCAAACAGGTTTTCAGACATATATTATGTCTTCCCTTTATCAGTTGCTAGGGATGCTTTGAGTCCTACACAAACTCAGTAACTCTGACTTTGGGAAACAGAAGTTAACACCATCAACATCATACCAACATTTCTGTGGCACACCAGAAGCTTTAGATAGCCACAGCTGTCCTTTCTGTGATCACTCAAAAAGCAATATTGTGTTCATGTATCAAACTGACTGCTAGAGAACAACAACCCATGCTACGTTCAATCACTGAGATTATTTCACAGCTATTTCCTAACAGACAACGGTTTCAGAATTCTAACCCCACCTTCAAGAGCAAACTCCCATATCTATTATATTAAACATAAAGAAGATATTCATTATATTCCACCGTAATTCCCCATCATCTTCTCACAACACAATAAGGAACAAAGCCTTCCTTTTCCCTTAGGGTGGTGAGGCACTGGAACAGGTTGCCCAGGGAAGTTATGGATGCTCCATCCCTGGAAGTGTTCAAGGTCAGGCTGGATGGGGCTTTGAGCAATCTGATCTAGTGGCAGGTGTCACCATCCATGGCAGGGGTGTTGGAACTAGATGATCTTTAACATCTCTTCCAACCCAAACCACTTTATGATTCTATGAATCTTAATAGCTTAACACCACCTCTGAACTCCCACTCTCCACGTCCTGTGATTCTGAAGGACATGTGTCCTTGTGCCAGCATTTCATTTGTCCTACCCTTCGCTCCATTTTCTTATTCCCTAATGCATTTAATTTTTGCAGTTCACCTTTTATTTATAAAAATTGTAATGTCTGAACTAAGAGACAAAAATCTATGACTATGGAACAAGCTTCCTGAGGAAGCACTTTCCACTCCAAGGTCAAGGTGGTTTTCCTCATGCCTGTCTTCTTCCAGAGACACACAGTAATTAAGTTTGGATTTGACACTAAATACAAGATACCCTAACAAATACATTCTGGGGAAACGATGAACAGTGTGTTGCAAGTCATTCTGCTTCCTGCTGATCTCAGATACTGATGTGATGACTGCAGAGTGAAAGCCTACCAAAAAATCCCTAGGAAGGCATCTGTTTGTGGGATTCCCTTGGATGAGCTTCAAAGAGAAATACTCTCTTCTTCGCCGCTGACACAATTGAAATGGCTTATAAAAGCTGGATAATATTATACCAGAAATCTTCTAGTGTCTAGCCTATCACTGGTCTATTTTTACAGTACTTAAAATGTACTTCTATTGGCAAGTTAGAAACTCTCACCTTGCTGCCCTTTGGGACCTGGAAGTCCTGGGAATCCTTTGAGACCCACTGGTCCTACAGGGCCAGGTAAGCCAGGATCTCCTTTAACAAGCTGAAAAGCACCTGGTGGGCCTGGTGGGCCTTGTAAACCTGCCGAAGTTAACAGAGAAAATCAGCACGTATTCAGTACTGCACAATCAAAAAGTGAGAAAACAATGTTACCTTGTATTACCCTTTATGCAGTCAGACAATAGACAGAGCCTATAGCTATGAGATAACAGTATGTCCAAGACTACATGCACATTGAGGACCGTCATGCCTGTTAAGAAGCCAAACCCAAAGCTGACTGAGGGTAGGAGGCAATGGGGTGCAAAGTGGGAGAAACAGACTGGTCTGGGCCTCTGCCACTGACAAATCTCTTGTAGCACCTAAGTAGCTGCACGTGTTGCTGCTAAAAACCATATTGCTACCTCCTACATTCCTATCTCCCACCAGACAGGACAGAGCAGGCCCACAGATGCAGCTCTGACCAGAAGCCCTGCAGCCAGGGTAAGCAAATAGGGAGCAGCATCTGTTGGGGGTGGCATTCGCAGTTTGTGCAGCAGTTTGCTCAGAAGAGCGGCACGCTCCGCCAGTTATGGGGCTGCTGCCCGCTCTGGTCACCAGCAAGTTTAGGCTTCAGCCACAACAACCCCGCCAACTAACTGATGGCTGTGCAAGTCTCGCCAGAAGCTTCAGGTCTCCAGGGAATTAGAATTAGAAGAATGACATCTTTCAAAAGAATGAGCATTTTATAAGTGGACGCTTACTAAGAACTATAAGGAGAGTGACCTCCTGCAAGAAAACGGTGTCCACCACTGCAAATGCAAGGCTATGGATGAAACCCAAATGAAAGCACTTCAGTCTATCTACACTGATGTCTCCAGACAAACAGACCTCCCAAGGTCTGAAATAGCTGTGCAGACCTTAGGCTGCATGGAGATGCCTCAGCAAGTTTGTGGATGACACCAAGCTGAGTGGTGTAGTCAATAGGCTGGAGGGCAGGGATGCCATCCAGAGGGACCTTGACATCCTTGAGAAGTGGGCCAATGTGAACCTCATGAAGTTCAACAAGGCCAAACGCAAGATCCTGCACCTGGGTCAGGGCAATCCCCAACATCAGTACACACCAGGGGACGAAAGGATTGAGAGCAGCCCTGGGGAGAAGGACTTACAGATATGGGCAGATGAAAAATTGGATAAAAGCCAACAATGTGTGCTCACAGCCCAGCAAGCCAATTGTATTCTGGGATACATGAAAAGAATGGTCAGAAGGTGGAGGAAGATGGTTTTGCTCCTCTACTCTGCTCTGGTGAGACCCCACCTGGGTACTGCATCTAGCTCTGGGATCCCAAGTAGAAAAAAGACATGGACCTGTTGAAGAGGATCCAGAGGAGGGCCATGAAAATGATCAGTGGGCTGGAACACCTCTCCTATGAGAACAGGCTGAGAGACTTGGGGTTGTTCAGCCTGGAAAAGGCTCTGGGAACACCTTATTGTGGTCTTTCAATACATAAAGGGGTCTTACAAGAAAGACGGGAGACATTTTACCAGGATCTGGAGTGACAGGACAAGGGGCAACAATTTTAAACAGAAAGAGGGTAGATTTAGATTGCACTTAAGGAAGAATTTTCTTTTTTTACAATGAGGGTGGTAACACACTGGAACAGGCTGCCCAGAGAAGCTGTGGATGCCCCACCATTGGAAATGTTCAAAGTCAGGTTGGATGGGACTTTGAGCAACCTGGTCTAGTTGCAGATGTCCCTGCCCATGGCAGTGGGGGGTGGACTAGATGACCTTTGATGGTCCTTTCCAACCAAAACCATTCTATGATTCTACGGTTCTAGGGTACCATTTAAAGATTCTAATAATGACAAAGCCTCAGTATTGATTTTTCAGAGCAGTAGATAAATACACTCACCCTCTACCCAGTACTTAAATCTAATTTGACCATTTAAATGCTAATACGACAATATCTGGTTTCACATTCTACCTTTTTATGCTAAATAAAAGGGAGAGGGAGATATCTTTTGATTAGTCACAAATAACTGTTTCAACAACAACATTTGGAAAAAAAAACAAGTCTTTGTATTATACCTTTAGATCCAGGAAGACCTTGGTCACCTCGCTCACCCTTAAGGCCTGGGAAGCCAGGAGATCCTTTTGGCCCTGAAGTCAAAGGAAATATTTACATGAAAATTCAATTATTCCTTGATTTGGAAGGATATGTGCAGAATAATCATGTACAATCCCATGATCATGTAAAGGCCATGACTTTATATGCACAACTACTTTTTAACTCTTTGAAAGAAAAAGATACAAACAACAGCACTGTCACCAAAGAAATGATGACTGATAACATTTTTTAAAAATTTAATTAATAATACCTCAAAATTATAAGAATTATTTAAAAATTTCAAAAGTTCTTTTGTGCTTTTTGATGCAGCTTACAGTATCTGGTTTCAATAATTTGTAATATAGATCGAACATTCTTTGAGTATGTTTTTTGGGGAGAGGAAGGATATGAAAGAGACATCTTTGCATACTTTTTAGGAATATGGTAAATTTTCTTCTCACCTGGAACACCTGGAACTCCTGGAGGTCCCAAATCACCCTTTTGACCAATATCTCCTGGTAAACCAGGACTACCCTGTATAAAAGAAAACATAATGTATAGTTATCCTTCACTATTATGATATGATTCTCAAATAGGCTATGTATTTTTTAGAAACCTATGAAAAAAAAATTAATATAAGAGAAAAACCATTAAGGAATGGTTATTCTCTACCACAATCAGAGAAGCTTCTCTTACAGGAACAAGCACGACACCTTGTTCTTACTATACTTTTTTTTTGCCTTACAAAGATACTAGATCAGAATAAGGTCTCACTAACAGTATAGCTAATAAAAAGTTAGATAATAAACTGATGTAATTGTAGACCACAGCAGACTTGAAAACTTCTTCACATGTGGAATGAAAATAAATGTGCTCAACAATTTATAAACCTATGAAGATTTTCACTTTTCAACAGGGCTAAAATACTCAAGGACTTAAAACACTTCAAACACAAGGTGCACTCCTCATTCTGCCTTCACTATTGTAAACTACTCCCCTGAAATTAATGGTAGCAAGTTCATTGTAGCATCACTTCAAGGAAAAACAATCCCATATTTCAAAAGATTCTATAAATAGTTATTTAAATGACTGCCAATTTCCTTTGCTTCTTCTGTCTGTTGCAGATCATCTGCCAAGAGCTTGTAAGTACAGTTTCTTCCTGGCTGAAGCAATATGTCAGTGATAGTACCCCATATAATAAAATGTGGAACACAGGTGGAGGAAAGAAACAAAATCCCTTTGCTAAGTAACTTCCTGATCAGAGGTCAGTGAAAAATAACACCAAGGGTGGGATTCATTTGGAGAGCAATAGAATAGACACACACAGGAGCAATTTATCATTTGATGTTATATTCTTATATCAAGGTGAGAAGGATGGCTCCCTACAAACATCTAATTCTTTCCACTGACTGCAAAGGGAGAAGAGATGACTAGCTCAAAAACGGATGTCAACAGTGAGACTTTCAAAGGTAAGCAAAAGAAATGCTACCCTCGGAGTGGCGGGAGCTATTAATGAAGTAAGATTCCCTGGTTTCCTTCAGTCAAATAGTCACAGTATGCAGGACTGTTTAAAGAAATAGCCCTCTCTATGTATCATAGCATGTAAACTTCTATAGTACAAACCAGGAAGGCTAACATTCATTTGGAAGACAGTCATGAGTCAGACAACCTCATTAAAAGACTTTTTTAATAACTGGTTTTAGGTTATAATGATAAAATGGAGTTATTTATAAAAGGAGTTTATTGCAAGCTTTTCATCAAAATACTTTTTCCACAACAGTATGCAGTTCCTTAAACTTTTTTTTTTCTTTTTTCCTCATCAGATATAGCTTAGCAAACAACATTTTGGTTTGGATCTGTTTCAAACACAACAAAACTATTTCAGTTAGTGAAAATGATGAAGATGTTTCTTTTCTCCTCCATGCTAAAATGCATAGAAAATCCCAAGGGATTTATTTGTATTTCATGGCCTGATCTCTGCATTCACTTTTTTTGGATAGGATTTTCGGACAGGCTGGTTCACCCATATTGTAACAAAATCTTCTTTTTGATATAGGTTACCATGTACCTGGAGATGTGTACGAGCAATTGAGCTGTAACCATGGCAGGAGCCTGTCACACTGGGGAGGATGAAGACATTAGAAATCCATCTCAGTATGTATCGCCAGGGGAAGTTTAATATTGAAATAGCTTTCCATGGAGCATTTCACACTCAGTTAACAACCCAATACTGTGCATTGTGGCTCAAGGATAGTATAACATTTTCTTCTGACTGAAGGCATGAAATCAAAACCCTTTGGCACTGCCCGTTCTTGATAAACAAACAGTTTTGGGTGGGAATATCAACGTGCGAAATGTTTTAGAATTTCCCAGTGTACAGAAATTTAGCTCTCTGCAGAAGTAACGTAAATTCTTAGAATAGGGAAAATATACTGGAATGTTATTTTTAAATTTACTATCTTCAAAGCTGGTATGCTATGGTGTGGTATGGTCTCAAAGATAAAAAGGCATAGCCAAGATCTAGTGTCAGAACACTGAAGCAAATTTTTAATGTCCCTGTGAAATGACTCCTGGATGCAGAAAAGGATGCAGTAGATCTCTGTGTTATCAAGAATAACGTGGACCTTTTATGTCCACTATCAGTATCCTGCTTTCCACATCAGGACCTTATTCCTGGGTATTCCTTCCTTTTGTACACTAGGAAGTGTTCAGTCATACCTACTTGCTTTCTATCTCCTTTTTCCATAAATTTTATTATTACTATTATTATTTTCTTAGTAGGAAAGAGGAAATGAGAAGTCAAAATACAGAGCATATTTTTTTCAGTGTGGAAAAAGGCAGTGGACACACCAAGAGAAAGAATATAGAAGTCAAACTATTCTGTGTGACTGTCCTATTCTACTTCATTTTCCCTAATATACAGAGAAGAGACTGTTTTAGATCAGGGAAAATGAATAATATATGACAACAATGTATTAATAGCATTGCCTGTTTGTATTTCTAAATCAGTAGCTATATTTCATCACTGTCAGTACTGAAAGTGCACTTTATTTGAAAGGTTTCATAACAAAACCAAACAGTTCAGGTATTTTCAGAGGCAATTCATCATGAAATATGCAACCTTTAAAATTAAGTACTAATGCATTTGCAGGATTTATGGATGTGCTGCAGCCATCCTGTACTGTTAATACACTGTAAATTATATTCTGGATGTTGTATGTTACCACTCACTATCTATAAATTTCTAATAAGTTCATTAGATCACTTGGGCTTATTGCTAGGCAGCCTTTAATAGGAGAGAATGGAGATGTTTTCAAACTGACGTTACTATGTCAGCAATGAGTCCAAAGGCACTTTGAGCATAAAGCATCATTATTTTGGATGAGAAACACCTATGATTAATATACCCATTAATTACAAGAACCAGCTTTCAGCAACTTTGGAGAGCACTGAGAGTAACTTACTGGCAAGCCCTGGAAACCCGGATCACCTTTGACTCCTGGACTCCCAGGAGTCCCAGGCCAGCCATTGCTCCCCTGCTCTCCTTTGGCCCCTTTCACACCTGGGGGTCCCGGTGGCCCTATTGGACCTTGTAAACCTACAAACCAGAAGAAGAGAGTATTCAGTGGCAAAATTTGTCCAGAGTAGTACCTGATGGAGAACAAGCGGGTTTAATCTACAGATGGGCAGAACCAAAGTAATTATCATAACATTTCAAGAAAATAAGCCGGAGAATCTGTTGCAGCGAGGTCCATATGACTCTCCGTCTGACTGGACCTGTATCATTTATCAATCTGTGGCTGATGGAAAACAGTGGAGAGTTTTCTATATGTGCAGAACCAACAGATGGTGTGTTCTCAGGTGTGAACATGCTAGAGACATCGCAGCTCTGCTCCGTTCTCTTCCTTCGCCTCTACCGCAGGGCCACTGCCAAGTTAAGGCCACGCTGGGCCATTTTTAAACACATTAACACTCTGGGACATAGGAACATAGAGCCATGGCTGCCTTGAAATAGTAAATACAGTCCAAAGGGAAACAGGGAAATGGGAGGCAAACTTCTCAACATCAGAAAAAGACTTCTGGACAAAACCTGAGGACATAAAATCAGCCTGTGCTAGGACATAATGCCAAACTGCCCGTGGAGGGGAGCTCTTCTCTGATCTGTGAGGAGAGGATAAATGAGGATATGTAAAACCGATTATATTATTAATTACTTAAGTGAATTGTGATTAACATCAGTACATTAACACTAAAGAGAATTACCTGGAAGGCCAGGTTGGCCCTGGGGTCCTCTGTCTCCTTTAGGGCCCTCCATTGCACTTCCTGGTAGCCCAGGAAGCCCTTGGCTGCCCTTGGGGCCCGGCGGACCAGCGTAGCCTGGTTCTCCTTTCAAGCCTGGGATCCCCGGACTTCCTGGGGATCCTGGAAAACCCACGTCACCTTTCACACCTAAGATTTGAAACAACCCCCAAAAAACGTAATTAGAGAAAGGATCACAGTCACTGGAACTTCCTGTCTTGCATCCGCTCATTGTAAGCTTTATTCCTTAAGAAAATATTAACCTTGCCTTTACACTTTTGTACCAGAATACAAAACTTGAGGAAAACTGTATTATTTCCACATTATGACATGAACTATGAGGAAAAGAGTAGTTTGACTGACATATCTTTTCTTAGCTAAACTGATCACTGGGCTATTATAATTCACTCTAAAAATAGATGAACATGCAGCATCTCTCTATTGGTCCTTCCACATGGAATACAAAGCCCCCAAACCCTTACTCCATTACAATTATTATTGTCATAGCTGAGTAATGGATGCTTTGCTTGACTAAGCACAAAAGGACTTGCTCCTGGAGAAAAAAGAAATATGCTTTTCACTAAAATCTAGATTTAGATACTTAGTACTTACTTTCAGGCTTGTACAAATAGTTAACGTTTGCAATTCAGTCAAATTTTAGATCATGATTGAGTAAAAAGAATATAGGTAAGCTGGCATAAGTACAATAATAAGAGAAATAAAATTTATAAAGAACACTGTCACTGGCTCGTTGTCTACACTGAACAGGGCCTTTAAATCTTGGACTTGTTTTTTTAGAACTACAATATATTTGGAACACAAATGATGTCAACTGGATATCTATTTACTCTAAAACCAGATATTTTAAAATAAGCTGTGCTGACAAAATGAGATGGGTGAGGTGAGAAAAGTGCTCTCACAATCTAGCATTCTGCATGCCTTACTGAGTTACTATTAGAAAATTTGCTTATTAAAATAAGTTCTCTAATATTAGGGCTTTATCAGCAGTTAATGACTGTTAATTAATCTGAGATGGCAAATAAAAATATTCTAAATTCTGGTTTGTCACTTTTGATTGTCCACACAAGTTTCCTCTATTTCTAGAATGAATGCGTGAGGAAGAGCATTAATATTTCGAGCTATATAAGTTCTTCAAAATCTGCCATGTCGTGTTCATTTCATAGACGGACTAGTTGAGTGTTTTTTGTTTTATGGGTTCTTAAAATTGAAAACCCTTTAATTGTACAAAATTTCCTTTATCAGCAGCAGTGTGATAGTTCTTCACTACTGTATTTATTGCAGTCTAGTGTCTAGGACATACTTCTAAAATGGAGCATGGTGCAATACAGACACCTTGACCAAGCACTGACTCAAGCCAATCAAGCCATTATCACAGCACAGTGTAGTGATACACTTCGCAAAGACCACAAGTGGTCTTGAAATTGTGACGGCTATGTGCCTGTACCCACGCTAATAAGTCCTGAGTCCAGGTAATAACAATTTTCAGTAAGATCTCATCAGGTCTCTGCTATCTTTTGCATGTCTGCACCATGCTCCTGTGCATAGCTCAGACATGCTCTACCGAGCTATAGAGAATAACTATTCTAGCAATGAATAAAATTGCATCTGGGCTGCACAAAAGACTCATGTAAAAAACTTACTACCGTATCCTGGCCACAAAACTACTATCTTTAGCTGTCTGGTGCACAGAGCCTCACTGGACTTTGATTCTTGCAATATTAGTAGGAAAACAGAAATATTTGGAGTCAAAAGCACAGCACACAAATACGGGAGTTATTTATATTACCTCATCACAGCACAGCTTGCAGTAAATTCCACACTATGAATAATTACCTATTTTAGGGCATATCTAACTCATGTCCAAGATGCTGCCACTGTAGCAGAAATTAGTATTTGAGCCTCTCAGAGTTTCTGCCTGCTCTGAAAAGGCCAAGCATGTAAAAGAAGGAAGCAGAAAGTATGTCTGAGTTACAGGATTATGTTTATATTATGTTGGGAGGGAGGTTTGCTGCTTGTTTAAAGAAGTGTTTTACCTTTATCTCCCTTTGCACCGGGAAATCCTGGAAGTCCTCTACCCGGAAGACCTGTAATGTAGAGGTAGCAAAAAATCAGAAGACGGGACGACACTTAAATTTAACCTGTAATGAACAAAACTCTATTAAGCAAATATAAAACCTAAACAAATGGTTTATGCACAAGTTCTTCAGGGCAGAGACTGTCTTTGTTATGTATTAGTATTGTATCTAGTACAATGGGTCCTGTATGATTGAAAATGCTACCCTAAGGCAAGCTCGCTCCATTATTTCACAGCTAAGTTGCAGATTGAAATTAATTCCAAAACATGCCAATTCTTTAAAGTATTGCCAGCATTTGTGAAAGAAATTCTTTCAAGATTACGTTGATTAAACACAGTTGCTCATCTAAATGATCAGCTTTACAATGATATTCAGTAGCCTGCACAACACCACACTAAATTTAATTTCTAAGGTTCCATCCAAAGTACCTCAAACCCAGCACACCCCTCTACCAGCTACTTTTGCATTCCCTGCCTCTGTGCATTTTGGTACCCCATAAACTTAATATGACAGTCACAGTACCTTGTTCACCCTTTGCACCAGCTGCACCTGGAATCCCATCATAACCTGGTTCACCTTTCTGTCCAATGGAACCAGCAGGACCCGGAATCCCAGGTTCACCTGAAAAATCATTGCCATTTTCATTTCAGTGATGAATCATCAGACTTTTTTTAAGACATTATTTTCCTCTAAAGAAAAGCGTAATTTATTATTTTTCTCCCAAAGAGACCAAGAAGATACTGCATGATGACTTCAGTGTGACTTTTCTCTGAGGTTACTTCTGAATTAAATCAGGGTGAGACAGGGTTCAAGTATTATGGATTTTGACATAGTTAATTATCATGAGTCTCAGTGAGTTTAGAGCGCAGGAACTCCAGCAAAGACTTGTGAATAGCACAGCCCACTGTCCAAAGAGATGACACGTCCTGCAGCCAATAAACTAAGAACACAAGGCTCCAAGTTCAAAGAAGTTGTTGTAACAGCAATGGACTTACTCTCTTCCATACTCTATTTCCTCTTCAACATCTGTGTAATGATGCTAATGTGGTGATTCAGGTTTGGGCCCAGGGATTAACTTCATGTTTTTAAAATGAACTCAGAAACAACAGAACTAATGGCCACAGCAACAACCAGTCTTGTGGAAGATGGTAAAACCTCTTCCACAAACAGTGCAAAAGAAGTATTAGCCCCACTCTACACTGACTCAGATTTACCTGGGTAACAGCACTGTCTTTTTTTGCTTGTGAAATGAAATATATGAGACAACATGAATGCAGAACACTGCAGTATTTGGTTTAGCCACTGCCTGGAGGTGAACAATACTTTAAGCACCATAGCATTTAGTGCTTTATGTTTCTTTTCTACCTGGTTCTCCTTTTAAGCCTGGAATGCCACTTAAGCCAGGAAGTCCTTTTTCACCCTTTTCTCCATGGCGGCCGGGGCTCCCTAAAGAAAGGAAGAAGACGTGAGTTTACATGAGAGACATCTGGTACAAGTTGCACATTAATTTTTCACTGCACTTTCTGGTTTATTAAGGCATAAACACTTACCTGGAAATCCTGCCATGCCAGGGGATCCTTTGGGACCTGGGGCACCCGGCATTCCAGGAATTCCTGCACTACCCTTTTCACCCTTATCTCCGGCCAAGCCTGGACTACCTGTTCTTCCTGGTTCTCCCTGGAAGAAGTAGCACATGTAAAATCCACACATTAATTCTGAAACAGCTTTTTCTCTTTGCAATACTAGATGTCACCCCTCTTATCCATCAGGCTTATAAAGCATTTCATTCTTTTTCCATTTATAAACAGAGTAATTTAGGATTAAATTTGGCATTAAATTTCACTATCAGAATTATTGATTTTTCTAGTAATTGCTTAATACCAATATATGAAAATGAGTAGTTTTCTATGCAATTTTATGATAGGTTTTACAAAGTCTTTTCAAAATTAGCCTCTTAACTTGCTTATTACACTCAATCATCTTCAAAAAAATCTTTTTTAAGTCTTAAGCGAGTTGGCTACCAGATTAGTAAGTTTTATTTTTAAAATTTTTACTTATAAATTCATGATCAGTCACTGTATTGCTAGGAAAAGGAACGTGAAACAAATGAGAATTCTATTAGAATACTATTCGAGATTAAATTAACTTTACAGACAGTATTAATACAGCTCTCTTTTCAGTAATATCTGAGCATTTCGTAGGTTTTTTTCAGCTTCCCAGTATCATTGTAAAAGTACAGAAACACTATTTCAGTGTGACTATTTGCTCTATTTGTAAGAAACCCTTTTCACTTTATCTGCTTAGTATTTTTATTCTTCTCCTCCCCCACATTTCTTGCACTGTAAATTAGCCTATTCTAAAGAGACAGAATAAATAAGAACCCTAGAGATAATGGTCCCATCAAACAGAATGCATCAAAACCTGCGCATATGCGCACCTTTCAAGTTTCTCATCAGGTATTTAAATGAGCATAACAGAAAATACAACAAAACAGCTTAAAGGCCAACAGCTTCTTTTCAAATGAAGTACTTGGTAGAGACAGAAAATTAAATCTTTAGGGGTGTAAATACCTTCTCACCAGGAGACCCTGGAAAGCCAATTCCAGGAAAACCTGGTGCTCCTTTGTCTCCTTTTTCACCTTTTTGCCCAGGGAACCCTGGTGTGCCTGGTGAACCTGGTACTCCTGGGAGACCCTTTTCTCCAGGTGTTCCTAGTTAGAGAAGAGGAAAAAATGGGTGTATCAGTACTGGGGGCACCCTAGCAGTGTTGACAATGACTTTTCAGTGTTGCCTTAGCTATTCAGAGCTAGAAAAGCTACGTAAACTCACTAAACCAGCTGGTAAATCAACTTTTGAAATTCTCTCTCTAAATGGGACTTATTACGTGAAGATAAGCTTTCCTCCTAAAAAAAGGTCATAATCTTAGATTCAGACTAAACATAGCTCTTGCTAAAAATATGAATTGAATAAAATTTTATGTGGATTTGAATAATTTCTAACAGGACCACAGTGACAGAAAGACCCTGCTGTAACAAACTCTCCTGTCCCCTTTACCATTTCAGTCTTTCACCTTCAGTTTCTGTAATACTCCAGACACAAGGCCATCTGAGTGGAGACAAAGTTTACGTGTTGAGATATAGGTTCTTCTCCATTCTGTTCCTTACCTATCCCCTCTGCAAAAACACACCCCTCCACTACAGTTTGTAATTAACATGTGGTACACAGCAACTCACCAAACATTTTAGAAGGGGGAAAATGCACAAGAAGCTTAATGCAGTTCACATACTAGCAGAGACACAGACAGACTAACAAGTGTCACTTGAACAACTGCCCTGCCTGCAACAAATACACTAATCCTACACATCCAGCTAAAGAAATTGCACGTAGAAACTTAGGAAATCATCCCATTATTTGTATATCACAATAGAGTTCAGAAAGCAATGTCCCAAAAGCCTGAAGTTCAGACATTGCAAATAGTACAACCGTTTAGTAGATCTACACCAACAAATATTCCATACAGGCCTCTCGTAATGTTCTATAATAACTTGAGGGAAACAATAATAAGAAATTCCCATCAATCAGTACCTGGCAAACCCATTTCACCAACTGATCCTTTTTGTCCTGGAAGTCCTGGATCCCCTGGGTACCCTGGGGGGCCCTGATCACCTTTTGGTCCTACAGACAGCAGAGAAATTAAGAGTCTCATTAGTTAATGTGGTTTAAAACAGCATGTGAACAGTTTCTGCTGCTACCTTCAGACATACCTGGATGTCCTGGAGTACCAGGTTCACCATCCTTCCCTGGAATTCCTGGGTCTCCATATTCCCCTTGTAACCCTTTTTCTCCTGTTGCTCCATGGTCCCCTGGATACGAAGAAAACAAACACAGTGAGATCAGTTTTACTAAAAATTTTACTGTAATGCCATATAATAATCCTTCTAGTTAATTTTTGATCACTGTTGCTTCTCTGCTGAACAAGGAAATGGCTTCACATGTTGTACAAGGAAATGGCTTCACATGTTGTACAGTAGAGTGACGCTTGAGTAAAACACAATTGTCCGGTTACTAAACCAGTGCTGAGGAAAGGCTGCAAACTATTACAACTTTACAGATGTCTGTGCAAATTACAAGGCAAGTTATACCTTTAAATGAAATTGCAAGTGAACACGTGTTTGTGTTAGATTAATGGGTTACTTTAGAAGTGCCAGACAATATCAGGTGTTAACAGAAATTATTGATTTGTTCACAACCAGAAATTTGCTGTTTCCCCAGTCCTATCTAATGTTAAAGCATCCTCATCATTCCAGAAGGCTCCACATCTTCTTCTGTGGTGTTCCTCTTCTCCAGCCTTAAGGTCTAAGCTTTTTGGACATAACCCTTTCTGTTAGTGCTGCATACACATGCAGGACAATAGGTTACTGAAGACAGCTTTCTGAATATTTTTAAGTAATTGGATTTTATTAAAAACATCCCAAGGTGTCCAAAACCAATTTTTTTTTTTTTCATTCAACACCACTGACAATCTTCTGTAAAAATACTGTGTCTTTTCCACAGAGTTTGTATTTCAGAAGCTTATTTTTCTCTACTGGTACAAATTATCTTTGGGTTGAAGAGGATGAGATGGGCAAAATAGGAGCAGCAATTGGCAGGCTGCAGTCTGTCTGGAACCTGCCTTCCCAGGCTATGTGAGTGAGGCCAATGGGTAGACTGTGAGGGGTCAGGAAAGGGTAGAGCACACAAGTTTGCAAGAGCGCATTTTAAGCGCTAGAGAGTTAATAGAGTTAGAAACCAAAGAAATTAACTATTTGAATTTCTCAGCAAAGGTTTCTTTATATGCATGTAACCAGTGTCGCTACTTGGATTTCTGGAAAGGAAATTATCCATCAGTCAACCTACAGGCCAACAGTAGGTAAGAAAGTAGTGAAAAACAACCTATGTGGATTTGTTTTAAGGCTTTTCATACCATCATATACATTAAGATCAGAAACAAATGAGAAAAAATAATCTAGATGAAATCTTTATAGGCTGGGAGCCTCATCAAATACAAAAGTGCTCTCAGAAGCTGCATCTCAGCTTAGAGGCAGATGCACTCCACTTTTTATCTTGCCCTGCCTCGCAGTCCCTGGCTGTCCAAGCTGAGAGGCACGGCCTATCCACAGGCCCAGGTTTCTCTGAGACCCAACCAAGACACACAAGCCCAGGTCTCATTCTGACAAGTAGTCAGGATGTGGAGATAAGATTGGGAACTCCCTTCTTCCCACAGTTCAAATATAAGTTAATAAAGCTATTGGTGATTCAGGACCAAACTGGAAAGGAGTCTCAAGTGCTCTGTCCAGAGCCCAACAGAGAATATGCTGATGAAATGTGCAGATGACACTAAACTGGAAGGATGTGAAAAGAGGACAGGATTAGACTGCATAAGGACTTTGAAGAGTAAAGGTTGAAAGTCAACATCATGAAATTCAAAAGCAGTCCAGAAGTAAAGGACTAAAGACTATAGGCAATCACAGAGTCGGCTGCTGTTTCAGGAAAGGGAAATTTCATTCTTGCAGGGCCTGAGTTGAAACACTTCACTTGCTTCATCAAAGGGCACTCTAACAAGGATGCAACCAAATAGGGGAGAAGGCAGAAAGGGTAACAAGAATTATAATTATTTCAGAAAAGACGATTTACAGTGAAAGGCTGAAGGATATGGTTGAGTGAAATGGAAGACTACATGATCTCAGTAGCTCCTTTCTAAGCCCTACACTTCTATTTTAACTAAACCAGTTATAATTTATTTTAAAACTGTCATAGGATTTTAAAATGAAAAGTAAATAATAATAAAAAAAGGGCAAGGAAGGCAAATACATAAAATATACACTATTTTTTTAGAAGAAAAACAGGAGAGAGAGTGATCCTAACTAAATTTTCATATAGCACTAAAAATAAAAATCCAATAATGCATTGTCTAAAAAATCTAATATCTCTACCACCATTAAGTTACTAAATAGAAAGTTGATTGCCTTTCTCCTGCATATTTGCAGATGTTTCTAAACCGACATAAATTGATCTTTTGGTTATCAGTGGCATACACATGTGTCATTCCTGAAAATTCTTCAGGTCACAAAGAAACATCTGTGCCAAAAAAGGCTGCCCTTTTTTTCTTACAGTATCAGTTGGTCTTCATGGCCTCAACAGCGTCTCCACTTTCTGTTTCACATAAAAGACAGCTTGTCTCTTCTGGCAAGCTCTAGTTTCTACTTTTGAAATTTTTTTTTATTTTGAGAGAGTCTTCTGATAAAAGAGGTAAAATGGATTTTATAAGGACAAACTGAACTTCTTCCATCCAAACAAAACCCTTTCTCCCTGTGGTTAATCTTTGTTTCTATGGAGTTGAAAGTTATTGGAAAAATATCTGCATTTGCTGTGTGAAATTATTTAATCTTATTTTAAAAACCGTTGTCTAAAACTAAGATACAACCGGACTCAAGGCATTGCTGCTTAACAGTATAGGAGTGTTAATTACACTTGTTCACAGTTAGAGACTAAAGTTACCTTTTTCTCCTTGATCTCCCTTTTGGCCTTTGAGACTAACCATGTCCATGTTGTCCATTGTTCCAGGTTTTCCTGGGAGACCGGCTTCACCTTTATCTCCTTTGACACCAGGATCACCTTGTGGTCCAACTATACCTTTGAAACCTTGGCTACCTATAAAGGAATAGCACAGAATACTATAGTGCCACATAAAACTTCGCAAAAATATTTAGTAGACAACAACAAATGAAATTAGTTATTTATTTAAATTTTGAGCACCTAATACCATGCTCTGGAACATCTCATTTATCTGGTATGAAGTTTTTTTTTACCATGACTTCACAACAGCTCTGTCAAAAAAGTTGACATTCTTCCAACTTCACAGCTATTAATTTTAGTCTCTCAAAACAACTGGAATAAGAGTTTGGCAGTAATACAGGGCATTATTTGAAGGATTTAATTAAAACCTTTCTGCTGGATTTCTATAATTTCAAACACAGTATTTTCTTGGAGTAATACCTACAGTATGCTCACAGCTAGCAAACCCTTACATTGTTGAAGAACAGATCAAAAGTGCTGGCTCAGTGCCCAAATACATGACTGCTCCTAGCATATGGCTTTCCAAATTTCACTATTTCTAACTTACAGGGAAGTTATTTGCCATAAAACACTCCTTAGGCCAAGCATACTACTTCTATTTGGTCATTTCCAGACTTGTCTTCTGCTGGGAAAAAAGGTGGATTTTACAATTTTGATTTTGAGAAAAATCTCTCACCTTTTTCACCAGGCAACCCTCGATCTCCAACTGGTCCAGGAGTTCCTGGCAACCCAGGAGTTCCCATAACTCCCATTTCTCCTTTGGGTCCTGAAACCAAAGTGAAAGAGTAAATAACAGAAATAAAGCAAGCAGCTTAAAGCAGAACAAGAAACGGAATTATTAGGAATCACACTACTTAAGGAAAAATGGGACAAAGGAGATGATTAATCTGAAATAGCCTGACAGAGAAAACAACAGTAAAAATAGTGTTACGAAAACCAGAATAAAACACAGTTTGTAATGGGTTTTTGACAGATTCTTAGAACTTGCTATTACAGTAAATAATGCTGTGATTGATAAAGGCATTACTAAAACCACATTCTGTCACTGAAACTTCGCAGAATAACCCCCTCCCATTATCACAGGCTGAAGGCTGGTTCCTGCAAGCTGCTGGATTTGATCCACCAAAGGACTTGAGCAGCAGTTCAGTTACACGTGCACAGAGCGGCTGTACTGACACCAGCCCGTGTGTTGTCCCAAGCCTGGGCTCTTTGATGGATCAGTTCCTAACACGGTGAAAGATCATGCTACCACAACTTAAGAAAGAGTTGTCAAAGGCGTCAGTTTCTGAGGGAGAAAGCTGTTTACCTGACGATCCTTTCAGTCCAACGTCCCCCTGAGGACCTGGCAGGCCAGGTAACCCCACAGACCCTGGTACTCCGGGCTGGCCCTGGCTACCTTTATCCCCTTTTGGTCCTGGCATATCTAGACCTGGGATACCAGGGAAGCCCCTTTCTCCTTTTATTCCAGGAAATCCTAGGAAAAACAAGAGATACAAAATTAGTCCTTAATGGAGCATGGGGAACACCATTAACAAGAATACCTGATAACATCCACCTGCGGTTCAGAAATTACATGGCAGGAAGAACGAAGACTCAAAGCCAGACAGCAGAAATAGTCCTAATTTTCTAAGTGAGGCTTTGATCCTGTATATGTTACCCACCGATGACCTGAGGAGACCAAACAAAATGGCAGGTTTTTCTCAGGAGGCCTCACCTGCGTTTTGGAGCAGACAGAGGGACCCACCAAACATGCCCCCGGCTCCACGCACTCCCACCGACCTCACACTGCAAAACATCTCACGAGCAACGCTTTTACCAACACTGATATCCATTTATTCCAAAAGCCCACTCCTAAGCACTGTCGTGGGTGTCTATTCCTCTCACCTGGTGGTCCCTGGGGTCCCGGCTGCCCGCTGGGTCCCGGCGATCCCTGGGGGCCCAGCCCTGGCGCACCTGGGGGGCCCTGCAAGCCCTGCAGTCCTGGGAGGCCAGGGTCACCTGTGGGGAGACAGAGACACAGGCTGAGCTTCCTTCCATGTTGTTTGAGACCTTGTTTGCTGAAGATGCTAGACAAGGTGCTTTGGGAGCACTTGGCTAACAAGACCTTGTTTCAGCCTCTAAAACCTCCTGCCTGGGCTCGGAGGAAGGGCTGCTCCTCACTGCCAGCATTTGCTGTCACTGGTTGGCAGGAGAAAACGAGGGGAAGGAAAAAGGGCAACACCCTGAGATATCGGTAGGATATCTCAGTGGTGAATATGCTTTTCACTCTGTCTATGGGGGAGGGACTTTAAAAAAAAGAAATACAAATACAGAGCTGTATTTTTCTGGCTACGTTACCTCTGAATCCTTGCTGCCCAGGTATGCCTGGGAAGCCTTGCTCGCCACGTAAGCCAGGCAGTCCTGGACTCCCCTTTTCTCCAGGGATGCCAGCCGGGCCTGGGGGGCCTGGCAACCCCTTCAGGCCAGGCAGACCTACACCAGGTTCACCCTAGCCAAAGAAACACAACCGATCAACACATCGAAACCAAGAATTAACTCACTGACTGTATTTGAATCACTCAGAGCACTATACTGACTTCAGGGGAGAGCTGTATGCTCTTTAGCATTCATGTTAAACCTTCATCCATTACTCTGTTCCTTTGTGTGCATAGTGGGAAACATAAGATGAAGGACAGTTTGGTCAACATTTTTTTTTTTTTTTTAAGAGCAGGATCTTTTCACACATTCTTGTTAACATGGGCAGTTACAGATAACCATGTCAACAGCTGACACTTACTTTTTGACCTTGTAAACCTGGTACACCTGGCAAACCATCCAGGCCAGGGGTTCCTGGAGTCCCCGGCAGACCAGGCGAGCCAGGCTGACCTTGGAAACCTGCAAAACAGAACAAAATTCACATCATTACTGTCTCTGCCTGTAAACGTCCTCTGCTGTTTCTTCAAGTCTCTAACTGAACTATTCACATCCTCACAGGGACATGTTCAAAAAGCTCTGTGTAGTCTTTTTTGTGAAACTTCTAGGGATGCCAGCACCCAAATGCCTCAACACAGTTTCAAATGCTGAGCTTCCTGCACCATTAGGCTTCTGATGAGATCCAACAACCCGGAAGAAATAAATGCCGAGTGTCTTCTCTTGAATTAATAGCTTGGGGGTCCACGTAATTGAGAAACATCTTGTCTGCAAAACTGGGTTCCCAAAGACTTCTTCAGAAAAGGCAGCTTAATGTGCGAGGCATCAGACTGAGAGTTATACAACTAAATCCATCTGTGAGTGAACACCTTTTGTTCAGTATATGTCGTGTGACATGTCCTACACGTCCCACTGTGGGTTGCACACGGGTTTCTGTGCCACAGCTGGCCCATGCACTGCACCTTGGGAAGGCAGGAAGGAATACATACAACATTCTACAAATCACTTAAAGATAGCACTCACTCAACACCAGCACACACTCAATAAATTGAGATGTAGCTCCTCGCCCAAGCAAAGGTCTCAGAGAGAGGGAAATCCAGCTTTTAGGCTAAGCCCCAGGAAAGTCACTGGGCAGAGCTGAATTCAAGGAAGGGCCCTTGAAAGAAACTTATTTGATATGTCATTCCTTTCTTGCTGGCATCAAACAGAATACAGCAATCCTTTTCTGGATGCAAGAGACCTCTTCTGTTCAGGTTCATCCCATGTCAGTCTCGAAGGAACTAGAGGTGGTCACAGGTAAAGATTCACCCTTCCTCCTTATTAAGTCTTTCTGACCTTCCCAGTTCATCGGGGTGTGGAAGCATAATAAATGAAATAATAATGAAGACACACAAGAATTCTGGGGGTTGAGGTGGCTGCTGAAAGACCAGCCATCCAGTTCTAAATGAGTAGCAGCACTGTGAAATACATCTCCCAAAAATCCAAAACTAGAATATGAACATTTAGACTCCTTCTAAGCTATGTTCATACCTTGACAATGGCCAAGCAGGGAAGACTAAACTTGTGCTGAGCAAGCTGGCATTCTAAGAAAACCACTCTCAGCTGCCTGGAACACAGCAGAGCTGCTAGCTCTGGCCCAAAAATGTTACGTCAGCATGTGTTTTGACCAACCACACACAGTGCTTCATCTCCCAGAAAGTCATCTCATCTCCCAGCAACCTCAGTTGCTGTAATGTAAGATATTGTACTATATCATTTTATATTCTGGCAGTAGCTCTGACACTGTCTGTATCTGCACCACATCACTGCACAAAGCAAGTGCGTGCTGGAAGTGTTGGAAGCTTATTGTGGTGCTTGGGCACTTCCGCAAGGGAGGTTCTTCAGCTGCACCTCACAAATCCCACGCAGCCATGGCTCCATCCACACTCCAGTTACACCAGCTTACCTTTGGGTCCTGGAGGTCCAGGGAACCCTATACCTGGCTGCCCAACAGCACCTTTTTCTCCTGGTAGGCCAGGTCTACCTGGAAGCCCAGGATACCCTTTGTCACCTTTGCAAGCGAAAACAAGACAAATGTTAATACAACATCTAGCTTCCAGTGAACAGAGACGTCACGATCATCAGATAAAGATTAACAGGCTACCATACCTTGGGGTCCAGGGAAACCAGGGGGCCCAGGAAGACCATCTGCCCCAGGAGGTCCAGGGAGCGGTACAGTTCGTCCTGCTTCGCCCTTTGCTCCTGCGAATGTAAACATGTATTAAGTACAGGAAGCAATGAAATTACAAAAGGGCATCTCACCCAGCAATGTTAGTCTATCCATACCATTACGACTGACTTGCTATGAAGTTTTTTTGTGGAAGATTCACAGAAAACTGGGATGAACTCCGTTTAGGATGAATGTAAACCATCCCATTTGGCCTAACAAACTCTTCAGGAAAACTTGCAATTTTACTGCTGAAAGCAAACACTTATTTAAATTAGGAAGTCTTTTTATTTAAATCTTAAATTCCAATGATCCTCTTAAGTTGTACCACTTAAAGGGTTTGGGATTTTTTGGTGTTTTTTTGTTGTTGTTGTTGTTGTTGTTGTTTGTTTGTTTGTTTGTTTCCTAAAGCATACTATAGCATTACCTGGAAGGCCTGGTAAACCTGGGGTTCCAGCAAAGCCTCTGTCTCCTTTGTCACCAGGTAACCCTGCAGTGCCTATCCCAGGAGGGCCAGGAAAACCTCTTTCACCACGTACTCCAGGGAATCCAGGTTGGCCAGGGGGACCACGTTCTCCTTTCAAGCCAGCTGTACCCTAATTTTTGGAAAGTGTAAGTGTACTTCTTGCCTGATTGGCAAGACAGAACACATAATCTTCACTCTTTGAAAATCTTGTAACTTGGATTTAGCACAGGTATCTGTAATGCTGAAGAAAGTGGAATTTTTATCACCGAGTTCAATGGAAATAGATCTGGGTTCCACGCGGAATAGCCCATGGAAACTCTACCTAGTGTACAATGCAGCTAACTGGACTGTGTAGGCTGTGTTCCCAGTGGTGGCTCTGGGAGCAGACGTGAGCACCACATTCAGCTCCACATCCATATCAGCTGAACCCTCTGTCAGCGAAAACTTTGAAGCATTAGTTTCCACGAGAAGAGATGTATGCTAGAGTTGAATCTTGTCTTAACAATCTCTAACTGCATTCCTTCAGTCACCTCCAGACATCAGGTAAATCATCCATGCCAGTTCTCACTATCAAGCTGTGAGAAGGGGAGAAAGGAACAGAACTACTGTCCATGCTCACAACTTTGTGGGGGAAGTAACCTTGCTCTATAGTCCTGAATGCTGATTACATTTGAGTCAGATCGCTTATCTGCATGACACGTAAAAAGAAAAGGTCAACATATAACTCTGAAATAGTCTTCTCACTAGTTCCAGGGAAACTGGAGTCCTCTGAGGAAAAATAAACTACTCAAGGTAAGGACAAGATGTGGAACAATGAATGAGGCCAATGAACAAAAGCATTCATAAGGGCATAAAAGCACGTGAATTCTCATCTGAAAGGAAGAATGTATACAACACTATGCAAACATAAATGAACACACAGTAGGACAATATGTAAAGATAAAGAAATACACATACCGACGCTCCTTTCGGACCCTGGAGACCTGGCAATCCATCTTTCCCTGGCCTGCCTTCTCTTCCAGGAATACCTGGTTGTCCTGGGAAACCAGGATCTCCCTTTTCACCTTTCAGGATAGAATCATAAGAAAAATCTCCTGGTTCTCCTTTTGCCCCAGGGCTGCCTATAGGTCCTGGAGTGCCGGGGGGGCCCTGAAATTTCATAAATTCAGATGTCATCAGTTGCCCTATCAATCAACCCTTCAGCTGATACAAAAGCAAACAAATCTTCAGAAGAACAGACTCAAATCAAGTAAACCATTAAGTTTTTGATGGAGAAGGTCAAATGAGAATATTTTCCAGGACATGGCAGTGTGAATAAGGAATTAATGCAAATCTTGTCTTGACCATTTGGTCATTTAGCATATCACAGGTACACCATTTGAGACGGCACATATAAACTTACACCACGTACACAAGAACTGCAGACCATGACACCTAAAAACAACTCTGAATTTTCAGTAGACTAGCCCCTGGATTTCAGTTGCACCTATTTATACAAAATCAGCATCAAGGAAAATGAGGCTTTTTAAAAACACATTTTCAGAGTTAAAGTGTCTGCCCCTACCTTTAAATGCTGAATTCTGTAACACTGTGGAACCTATTTCCCTGATGGAAATGCAACAAAAGTATCTCTACATTTCCATGATAATTTACAACACCAGAAGAATAATACTAGTACAGGAAAATAACGCTCTTCCAGTATGCAAAACCAAACTCAGCCAAATTTACAGGTTTAAATTGCTTATATAAGCCCCACCCACTATTTTCTTTCTCTCAAAACCTTTTAAATCAACTGTAATGTTCAATATGTAGATGGTCTACAAAATTAAATTAATTGTCTTATACAAAACTCAAACGTTATTTGCACAAGAGCTAAGGCTAATTGAAGGCTGAAAGCTTCTCCTTGGGTAGTTTATTTATGACATTTGGCTGATGCAAATACGTGTCTCCCTTCATTATTAATGTTCGTTTATTTTGTACAATTAACAATCACAGTCAGTTGGTACTATCAGAATACTACACACATGCTCAGAAAGGAGTTCTGTAAGCTCTTCTGGGAAGAAATTACCTACCTAATAGCAAACCTATAGGATTTCCGGAATTTAAATTTTTCTCTACATATTCTCTAGGATTCACGAACCTTTCTCATAGGAACAGTGTCTCTAATTTCAAGTGAACCAGAGGGTAGTAAAGCACAAACTTCATGGGCAACCTTCACTTCTTATGGCTGGTGTGTGCCCTCTGCATAAACCTAAACCAGAACATGGCAAAGGGGAATCTTTCCATTAGCTTTGGCGGGCCCTGGATCAGACTGGGATGCTCTGGCATGGCTCTCAACAATGTGAGCTTGCCTCTATGTAGTTTTTCCAAGCTAAACTATATGCCAGATCACCACCTGCCTGAACTCGGTGGAGTAAAACAAGCTTCAAAGCATTCAGAATAGCAGCCAGACTTTGTCTGATGAAAGACATGAACAGAACTTAAGAGGCAATAAAAGAAAAATATATAGATGCGGCAAAACACCCGCTGAGAACAAATGCCAGGCAGCAGAAAAAGCTTAAACACATGAGACATCTTTTATTTTTCTCCACTGTTTCTTTCATGGATCCCATTGATATTATAGTATTACTCAGGGACTGAATTTACTTATTTTTCATAGTGTAAATAGAGAACGGACTACATCCTAGCTAACTTTCATTGGCTAAAATCAGGCATCTAGGCTTTATTTATACTCAAAGGAGAGAAATAAGATTCCTTGAGTAAGGAATCCATACAGGCGGGTTGGTTTAAATTCTGAAGGTTCCTCTCTCTCACTGCTGGTGACAGAGTAAGCTTGTGTAACTCCAGTGTGTGTTAGAGCTGGTGCACACAGATGTCACTGAGAAGTTACATTGCCAAAAGTGATCAGCTGGAAGGAGAAAACAGCTTGGGGATAAAAAAGTCTGGGAAGACTCTGGCGAACTCAGTCTACTTACATTAGGAATAGTGTCAAAATCCATGTTATACTACAGGAGCATGTGTGCTAAGGTAGGTCTTGACAACATACACAGAGTACATAGAGACACTCAAGTGAACTCTGACAAGATCAAATGCAGTTGTGCTAGCACAGTGGGCATCTAGGAGTAATTTGTGTTACATTTTAGATAAGTGTTATACTTATGGCTGTTCTGCTTCTGATATCTGGCCTTACTGAGAGTCATGTTGTGCTGCATCAACATAATTTACAAGTGATCATATTATCAGAATACTATCAATTTTCACAGCCTTCCTTTATTTCTTCAAAACTACTAAGCTTTCCTGCTAACTAATTATTCAGACAAACTGCAGAAGCATACTGCATGCCAACACGTTAGATTGCTTACACTGCACTAGATGGCACTGTCTCTCTCTCAATATATAGGTACACAACAGCGAAGAGTTATTGGAATGATGCACAAGGTCAGAGCAGACCTGCATCTGTTTCCTGCAAAATCCTACTTTTTACCCAGCTCCACTGCTTAGCTTGCTCAGCCAGAAGCGTGCGTCCTGCTGAGTACGTGGTGGGCAAACACAGAAATATAGCCCATTTCTGACAGCTCTTTTTCCCTCTCATAGCTCAACCGCACTGCCTCCTCGTCTATTTTGCTACGCATAGTTCCTGAATTTTAAATCACTGTGCTGGTCTGTTTTTAAACAGAACTATTACACAGCCACACTGATGATTACATAGTTTTTGATCGCATGGCTCATAGGAGACATAGCATTTGGCAAGAGATTACTTACAGGTACCCCTGGAAGGCCATCAAGTCCAGCTGAGCCTCTGTCACCCTTGAAACCTGATTGTCCTGGAAAACCTTGTCAGAGAGATAAAAATACAATTCTATGTATTATATGCTTTTGCAAATAGCTTGTTGTATGTGAATCCTTTGTGATGCTTCTCAAAGTGTCCCATTCCACCCCCAGTTATATCAACAAAATGCTGTTAAAGTCAGTGAAGTCGTCTGGATTCGTGTGCTCATGTGCTATATGTGTCTGCACTCATCAACTCAGAAGCTGATGATTCATTTGACTTAGGAATGAATTCACCTTACTATTTGGACCTCTCAAATAACGACTACAGTACTGAAACTAACTAAACTGTATTAATTTTTCTTAACAGCCACTAAAACAAACATTAGGCACAATATCATAATATCACTGTTTGTATGTGGCACTTTTCTCATGTGGTAGCAGAAAAACAGTAACTTTTTTGGGCCACAGAACTGATGGTAGGATTGGGAACAGGTGTATGAGCATTGCCAAGCCTGGGCACATAGGGCAAATGCTTCCCATGTTATTTTTCACTTTCACAACCTTCTGTTGAAAAATCTGGGTCACAGTTTCCAAAGACCCTCCAATGTGGCAAATTTCTGCTTCCTTGGTAAGTCCTGTCAATCGCATCAAAAGGTTGGAAACAGGCCAAAAATAGGAACATTTCATCCTGCTTTCATTAGTTACACAAACAACTTGATTAGTGAGACAAAAAGTAATTAATTTTATCATATATGTTGCATTTTTATTTTAGCCTACGTAGTTAATTCTCAGGTAGTTAATGAGATTTACCTGCTGGACCTGGTGGCCCTTGTGGTCCTGGAAGTCCAGGAGGTCCTACTTTATCACATAAGGCACAAGATTCACCTTTGTCACCTGGGGAAAAAAAAAAAGAAAATATTTAAGACAACTGTAAGCAGGTGGATTCAGGGGGACATGTCAATTTAATACACTTCATGTTGAAAGAATAAAAATAAATGTACTACTTCTAATTACAGGCTTCAACGAGAATTTATCAGCAAACTGATAATCAAAATTCTTTAAAATTTTTAAAGGAATGGCATGAAAATCAATTGAAGTCTTATCCTAACAGAACAGTTAAAAGGGACCAGGCTGAAGAGAATCAAATAGTAAAGAAATACTCACTGGGTATAGAAGAAATAAAAAGAATAAAGCAGAAGAAGGAGAACCTCTGCAGTCACTGCAATTTTGCAGTTTTAGAAAAGCAGTGAGCAGAATGAGATTAGGAAGGATCAACCATCGTGTAAATGAGTGCAGCTCATTTTTCAAACATCCATTTAGTCAATGCTGCTAAAACACATGGTTGACAATCCTATTTATAGGTGCTACAATTTTAGCTTCAATTATACTCATGGCAATGATCCATAAAACATTTCCATTCCCAACTCATCTGCCCCTCTCTAATTCTTCATCTCAGAATTCACATCTTAAAACTGCCACGAACAGTTCAATTACACTTAATGGGGCTCCACTCAACCCTTTCGTTTCTTCTTTCTCTATTTCTTCCTTTCCTCCTCTCTTTCTTTCCTCCTTTTTTCTCCTTCCTTCCTTCCTTCCTTCCTTCCTTCCTTCCTTCCTTTCTCTCCTCCTTCCATTCTTTTTCTTCCTTCCTTCCTCCCTTCCTCCCTCCCTTCCCAGCTCCTCTTTCAACCCTGCACCACCCGTTATCACTTTCCCGCACATGCAGGCTAAGTGAAACATAAGTCAAGTTTGTGTCACACAACTCAATACACAATTTCCTTCTTTTACTCACCAGAGGCTCAAGAAACATCTTCCATGTCCATGAACTACTTGTTTAACTAACTTCAACTGCACTTTCTCTGGATCCAGCCTAACTTGCTCAGCCTCTTTACATACCCAGGCTCCAGGGTACAGAGCATTAGAAAGCAATAACTTCAAAATAGTATTACCTTTCTCTCCCATCTCTCCTGGAAATCCATCTCTTCCTGGAAGTCCAGGAGTACCTGGTGCGCCAGGTTCTCCCTGCTGGCACTGATCGATTCCATCTGCAACAGAAATGCAATAAAGAATATTGTTTGACAAGTGCAAGTTTCCATTATAGGGCTGCATTTATGAATGTCCCAGCTGAATTTATCTATGAAGAGTGATAAGTCAGGATAGCATTTTACTTTTCCATTTGATTTCCTTCGAAAAATTTATCTGGGATTCTGTATTCTGATTCTGTATATACTGCTTGAGAAACCCCAAGAATTACAGAGAAAAGATGGGCTCTGCCATAATAAGGTTACAAACAACTTTCACATAAAATCTATTTTTATTGTAAGTTTTGGCTAAGAAAGGTGCTGTGGGTGAAAAACTGCTGGTTTGACTCTGAAGAGAATGGAGAATACTGACGTTCTGAAGAAATTCATTAAGTAGAGTTTTTCGTACCCTGACTTTTGTTTCCAATGTTTTATGAAACTTTCTAGGTTAGAAGCAGCTTGTTAACATCTGTTTAACTTCACACTGATCAAGCTTCCTGAAAACAAGAAGCTTCATACATTAGGAACTGAAATAGGTAAAGAATGAGAACACTCAGCAGGCTTGATAAGAGAATACAAATCGTGCTTGTTCTGTTTGATGACATGGCATAGGTTCTGACCCAATACAATAAGACATCATTCTGGCCAACGCCAGTAGTCAAAATGTTAATGTGAAGTTTGGCAAACAACAGTTAACTGAAAACAAATTGTTTCCCGTTATGCACTTGAAGAGAGATGAAGAAGTGTCTGGTGAAGGGGCAGAATTAAGCAATGACAGAAAACATGCATGAAAACTAGGAATTGTTCTCATTTTTAGGGCAAGGTAAGATTTAGCTATTTAATTCCATACTCTAGGTGCTGGATTGTGTACTGCTCCGTTGGCAACCACGGCAACAACTAGGAATCTTCAATTTTTTTTGAACAAAGCATTTTTAGTTTAGGAATTCCGTAGAGAATAATGTTCCTTTCAATAGTTTGAGACTACCTAAACTACCATAATAGGGACATTATTCCTTTTGTTGAATTTACATTTTAACTCACAGTATCAGTATCACCTATAGCAAAAGTTTTCCTTCAATAAAAGAGTTAAAACATCAGTTGTAAGGAGCTACGAAGCATGGACCACTTTCATATGTACTTTTTCCATTGCTTCACTGTAGAGCAAAATCAAAACATTTTTCTCTTTAAAAAAGCTTTAACAGAAACTAATTATATATAGCTGTATAATGTCATTACTACTAATATTACTATGTACTTGTCACATCATTACTAGCTTTCCTTTTACCTCTGTAAAGTATGTGTTGACCCCATTCTCCTCTAAGATAATTTCATGTTACAATAAAAACTTCCGGCAGACTAGTATTTCAGTCTGCAGTTCTTGCACCCGTTCAATCTGTTACACAAATCAGTACTGCAGACACGTAAATTGTGATATTGAACAGCTATCTTTTATGCTAAGAACAATATTAGTATCTGGGTTTTTTTTAATTGAAAAACTACAAATATCTCTAGGTTGGCACTTCAGGACACAGAGGAAACCAATACGTATTAAGGTCAATTATTTAGTTATATTGTAACAGTCCACAATGAACTTTTGAAGAAATTTTTAAAAGGTTCATTTAGCAAAGAATCCTTGTCCCAGGAAGGAAATAAGCAGCTTGCTGCATCACGGATCAGCTTTTTTCGGTCCATTAACAACTTAGATGCATTCCGAGTACAGCTTTTACAATCTTGTCTCTTTTTCTTTATGTGCATGCAATGTACATCATTGAGTCTTCATTGTGAAAAGCGGACAAGTGCTTCACCTACCTGTTTTGCCTGGAGGACCTGGTGGGCCAGGCAACCCCGGGGGACCTGGGAAACCGTCTCTTCCAGGGGGTCCGGGTAAAGGGAATCCCGGAGATCCCTTTTCACCTTTTTCACCCCTCTCTCCAGGGACACCAGGTGATCCTACCCTGTCTGGAAGTGGTCGACCTTCGGACAGAGTAAAACGTACATTAAAAAAGTGACAGGTGAAAAGACAGTCACATTATCAACACAATAGCTTCCATTAGGTTTCAGAGAGAAATGAAGAAATGTCCATGCAAAATAAAAGAGGGACTGTATTTTTACTTCGGTGATCTATACAAAATAAAGATTATATACTCACTACACCTCAAAGTAACTCATTTCTCCTAGGTCTCTAGACAAACACAGTCATTATGCACTAAGTGCCTTTCTGAGACTTAGTTCAATCAACTTTCGCTGGGTCGTAAATAGTAGCGACATAGGAGGTAATTTGGCAATCACACTTTGAAACTGTTACACGCTTCCTTATCTCGTAATAAACCAAATCTTAAACACACTTAGAAATCGACAGCTAAGAACTTCAGTAAATAAGTATTCAACAATGCTAGCAGATTTCAGGAATGCTAAAACCAAAACTGTAGGAATTATAAGCAAACAACAGCCAGTAAAGGGAAACAGTTAAACAGCTAGAAAAAAAGATACTTAAGATCTCCTTTTAGCTATTTGTACAGTCATACAGGTCTTCATGCTTTAATGAGTTATTTCAGTTCACAACTAATCACTAGACTTCATCGCATTTTGAGCCTTCTGTAACACTGAAGGAAGATATGAAATTCACACAAATCTCAGTTTCTGTAGGGTAATAACAGACTAAGGGCTACCATTCTTCTTGTCACACAGAATTCTTTAGGGACTATTACAGCCTGCGGTATATAGTATCTCCTCCCTTAACTGTGAAAAATTTCCTGGAAACTATCTGACCCTAGCTCACATTAATTTCATATTTAGCTCACTGTCAAGATAGAAAATGTGAATAAAAGAGGTAATAGTAGCATCACTGCAGGTTGTGATAGAGCCAGGTTCCCACCGATTATTTGCTTAACTTTTAAAAAGTTAGTATCATGGTTTAGTTCAAACACATGTACACATACATACGTACATAATAGTAGTGTTGTCATGGACGTGAAAATGTGAAAACTATGAAAAAGGCAACATTTGCAGGCAAAAGAAATGACTTTTATTAGATGACGTGACAGTCAGAAAGAAGCTGGAAGCCTTCAGGAATGACTTCAGTGTAATAAATGTTATTATTTCTCCCTATAAAACTTGTTTTATTATATTTATGCAAACACATATAGAGCTGAAGTGAGAGCAAAATGAATTATCTACATATGCTTATACGTACGTAGATACAGATGCACATACCCACACATATATTCACATTTTACAAGTCTTGTTGCCCGGTGGAGCCATACTCTCTATCTCCTCTACCTCTGAGGACCTCTGTGCACTACTTTCTCAACTTAAAGTTATCAGGGCTCTACACAAAGAGCAAGGCTGGATCACATCAGAGACATGAGAAAAGCAACCCACAGGAAGGGTCTAGGGGATGATCAGAGCCCAAAGAGGCCACTGCCTGGATGTTCTGTAAGTCAGGCAGTAACTGGCAGCAGCTAAGGAGAACATCTCTCAGGATCCTTTACCCAAGAAGAACACAGGGAACACGTGAACAAAAATGGCCATAAATTCATACCTGGAGGTCCTGGGATTCCTTGTATTCCAGGGAAACCTTCAGAAAGAGAGGTTTTCAGTTAGGCAATGAAGTCAGCAATGTCAACGTCAGCGAACTTCTAGCACATTCTATTGAAGTACACATCACAAACTAGCATGCTGTGAATCAAAGGTTAAGTTAGATAATCTATAGGTATCTGCAAACAATACATTTAGGGAAAAGGCCCTGCTCTGTGCCATAATCTCCACTGATCTTTCTTTAGTAGGGTAAGGTCTGTAAAAGACAAAATGGGAAAGGGAATGCTTGATTTTCCCTGTTTACTGAAGAATGTTGTAAATTATGCAAGACAATTTTCAGATTTAAATTTAGCTACTAACTTTTTTTAAAGGATTCTCAAGATTCTGTGAATCGTTATCCTCTTTATGCTTATGTTGACTTCCATCTTTCCTAAATAATCTTAAATAATCTCAAACAATCTTAAATAATTTCACTGGATTATTTAACTGCCATCAAAACAGATCCCAGTTTATTCTTTTCCAATCTATAACTGGAAGGCAGTCTTATTTATGAGAAGAAGCATCCAACAAACTGCAATAAAATGTAATAACCTGAAAGCATTTAAATAAATAACTGGAACATTTCACTGTCATATAGAGTTCCCAAGCTCATGGATAGTGCAATTTAAATTTCCTTTAATAAGAAAACTAAAAGTATAACTCAGTGAAAAAGACAAGACAAAATACATACCTTTTTCACCTTTTTGACCTTTCAGTCCAGGCAAACCTGAAGCTCCAGGCTCTCCTTTTTCACCTACCGGTCCAGCATCTATAACCTGAATCACGGGACAAGGACTAGGACACTAGACACATATGACTGTGCCCTCATTTGTATCTCCCCCAACTTGACCTGATGCTACAGAGGCCATTTTGGTTTGTCATAACAATTTTGAGCACTTTTGGTTATATTTGCAATTTCAGCGATATGTAACAACTGCTGTGAGAGGGTTGTAGCTGCTGAGCAATTGCCAGAGAAAATAAATATTTCCTATTCTGCTAAAACTCCTTCATATCAGTAGTAGAATTAAGTGGAGAGCTTTACAGGATCTTTCTGAAAAAGAATGATGCCAAGAAGCCTCAGCATGGTCTAAGCACTGACCCATTAGGTTGATATTACCTTTAATTTTAAAATATTCTGTTCTGGCCATTTCTTACTAATCCCATTTTTTATTTGAGTGGTTAAAAAAACATCGATTGCAAAGCTGTCAGACTTACTCTTTTGAACTCTCTTTTTGATACTTGTATTGATTAACAATGTCTACCATTTTCATAGTCCAAAATATTTGAAATTCATATCCTTTGAGAGCTCCTTTCCCAAATTTCAAACATACTTGAAAGAACTGTATCCAACTTTCGTTTCCATTAAGAAAAAATGAGGATGTGACTGATTAGAACGAGATCAGAACATGCATAGTCCCTTTTTTTTCTGCATTGTTTGAGCACTTTGACAAAACTTATATTTTTATTTAAGTTCAAAACAAAACAAGAATTTATTTTACTTACTCTTCCTGGAGGTCCTGGAAAACCTCGTTCACCTTTGTCACCCTAATCAAAACAAAATTTACATTTTAAATCAAGAACAGATTTTCTTCCCCACAAAACAGGATTTCCTTAGCAAATGAACACTTTGACACAGATTCATACAACTTCCAAATGATAAGTACCTGGACCATTATAATAAGCACTAAGTAGTTAGTTTGCAGGCCTGTACTGCTTTGCACTATGTAAAGAGAAACAAGTTTTTTTAGGAAGTCCATTTGTACATGTGCTGGCTGGGCAGAGACCTTGTGAAAATAAAGCCTGTATTTATCAATTCATGTAAGAGATCTAAACCAGGGATACCTAAGCTACCTTAATTTCAACTTTTCCTAGTCTCTCAGTGATGACTTCACAACTTAGTTAACATTAACTTAACATTGCTTTATGTGCATTCATTACTTTAATGCCCACCTATGAACATGCCCACACAGGCTCATAACTCCTCGTTCCGTGTGATGGGAAGCAAAGGCTGTGACCACTCACCTTTGCACCAGGCTCCCCGGGTCGTCCTGGAATCCCAAACCCACCAGGCAAACCCTGTGTGTTGAAGACAACAAAATCAGAAAAGACAAATACAGTTGCATCTTAGCGCTGGCAGCCGCAAAGTTTTAAATTTTCAAACCAGTCCCTAATTCACCAAAAGCAGCAACTTGTAAACAATTCAGAAGGTTAGAAAACTTCAACCATTTACAATACACAGACACTTCTTCGTTTTGAATGTAAGAAACAGCACTGGAAATCCAGTAAAATACATACGGCTTCTCCTTTTGGTCCTGGGTCACCATCTTTTCCCGGCTTTCCCTGTAAAACACCAAGTTCCACTCTGCTTAAACAGACAGCCACATACACACAATTTCTAAATATGGTGGGTTAAACACTAGAAAAAAACAATCACTGTTGTAATGCATTAACCAAAGTGTGCAAACAATGGAACAAACACAGCTAACAAGGGAACAAACCAGGCAAACTGTGGCTGCCTAGTGCTTGTGTTACTCAACAGTTTACAAGCTCCAGAATTAAATAAAATCCTGCAAATCTCTTCCCAGATCCAGGAATAACATACGGAATTCCCAGTCAAGGAGGTTTGAAGAGAAAAATGTATCAGCAGCACAGGAAACTGGAACCAGACCAAGAAACTTTTCATAGCAATCCTTTTCTGTATATTCTTCAGCCCTAATAAGTATTCCATCCCATAATTGTCATACTCCCTATATAAGACGGTGATCATGAAGGTCAAGGGAATAGAGAAAAATGCATTAGCAATGTCAATTGTGGCATACCACTTGGCCACCTTTGACTCCAGTTCATATTGCAGTTCTAACATGTCCGGCACGGCAGCACTTAATGGTGGCGTAACTTTATTTAGGCCACAATAATCTACAGTCAGTCTCCATTCTCCATTACGCTTTGGCACAGGCCATATAGGTCTGTTGAAAGGTGAGCGAGTCTTACTGATCACTCCTTGACTCTCTAGCTGTCGGATCAGCTTATGAATGGGGATCAGGGAATCTCGATTGGTGTGATATTGCCGTCTGTGCACCGTCGTGGTAGCAATCGGCACCTGCTGCTCTTCGACCTTAAGCAGAAGGGTCACCAGAAAGACCAGGCAAAATAGACACCTGTTTAATGCCCTCAGTCTCTACAGCTGCTATACCAAAGGCCCATCGATACCCTTTTGGGTCTTTAAATTACCCACTCCTTAGGTAGCCTACACCAAGGATGCACGGAACATCTGGACCAGTCAAAATACGGTGCCTTTCCCACTCATTTCCAGTTAGGCTCACTTCAGCCTCTAATACGATCAATTCCTTAGATCCCCCAGTCGCTCCTTCAATACTGACAGATACCGACCCTTTATGATTCAATGGCATCATTGTACACTGTGCACCGGTGTCTACGAGGGCTTCATACTCATGTGGTTCTGACGTATCAGGCCACCGAATCCACACAGACCAATAA
>VWYH01002916.1:1443852-1484591 GCA_013399365.1 Pampusana beccarii | reverse complement strand
CCCTAATATTCTGTGATTCTGTGCTGTAATACTCTGCTGTGAACTCATACCGTTCAGACAGACAAGACTTTTCTAGAATTGTCTAGTCTGTGAGTACAGCCTGGATTCTTCGGGGTAAATCTGTAAAAGACACAGACAGAGGCATGGTGGTGTCCAGCCTTAAGCAGAATCCACAGCCCTAGGACAAGGAGCTCAAGTACCTATTAAAGGAAGAAGTCTCAGAAGGAGCACTGCAACAGCACTATAAATAAGGTAGCACCCAAATTATCATAAAACAACAAATAGAGAAAAGCTGCAGAGAGAAAAGCACATTCCTTCTGGAATTCCCTACATTGCCAAATTTGCTACCTACCTCAGATTGAGATCCACAGTCCAAAATCCCCTACCAGAAGGAAGCAGTGGGGAGAAGGATGTGTTTGATGGACACATGCAGATGCTACGATTTCCTCTAGAGAGGCTCCTGTCAAACTCCTCCCTTCTAGCCATGCACAGAGACACTGAAAAACAACTTTTCAGCTGTATCCCTCTTCCTCCCCTTATAAAGCCCCACAGCAGGATGACTTGCACAGTGGTTTGCAACACTTGCACGGGGCAGTTACAGCAAGTGGCTTAGCTCTCAGTCTCTTACCTTCTTCTAAACACTGAGACAATCTTCACCTTCCCCTAACCATGAAATCTTTCACAATTTTCCCAGCTTTCTAATGGTTGTTGAAAATCCACATTACAGGTTCGGAATGCTCCTAAGGTAATTCTTTTAGTATTTCCAGATTCGAGTTATTCAACCCACTCGAACATTTCCTGTCAGCAATTGCTGTTTAATGTATTACCTTGCTACCAATTAAGTAGAAAACATTCTACCACTATAACATAGCACATTTTTTATTTTAGAACAGTTCCTTACAAAAATAGCTTTATGGAATATTTCTACCTTCCCTACAATACAGATATTTTATAGAATCAAATCTACGCCATTGCTGTTGTTAATCTATTACTTTCAAATACACAAACAGTGATTTTCCAATTGTACTGCACCATAGCAGCAAGTAAATGTAAGTTTGTACTACAGAACTGTCAGGTCATCTTTACAATTCCAAATTCTCCATTTGCTAAAACACACAGTAGTTTCAGTATTATTTTCACTTGCCTTCTTAAATGGAAAATATTTAAAAATGAAATAGTCTTCTCTTGATTTCTGAATTGTATTTGCATCTGTTTACAAATAGCCTTTCGGGAGCAGCAGTTACTGTTTAAAACTGACGACTCAGCAAGTAGTGACAGGGAAAGGCAAACATTGGCTCAGAGAATTGCAAGCATTGCACTTTGCACATTTTTATAAAATTATACCTTCAACTGAGACCACATTGGCAGTTTATATTATCACAGCATCCGTTGAGATACAGAGCAAAAGTGGGCTAATCCAAGCCACCGGTGAAGTTTACATTCCCTCCATTCTTCATGTTAGAGCATCCTGGGGAAGCCACATGAAGACACAATGATGCTGGAAACAGGACCCATCGTTCTGAGCCTTAAGGTGGCAAGAGCCCCAACCTTTTCTAGAAGGGAGCATGCTGAATGACATCAAAAACTTCCGTCTTTAACATTAAAACTTACAAAATAAAACATGTCTTGGCTTACATGGAAGAATTGAAGTACAAAGGCTCATAACTACCTTGTTCTTGGATGGGAGGAGAGAGGTTTTCTTCTAGTCCTCCCCAGCCCACCTATCTGCAGTGCTTCCTGCAACACTGACTACTTCAGCACAGCTTGTGCTTCAGTTATCTAACACGCTTACGCAGGACACTCTTCCGATCACCCTGCGAGTTTGTCATGGGACAGTTTCTCACTGCAGAAAGGCTCCCTGCCCTTCCCAGGGGCTCCTCCTCCCTGAAAGGGATTTGTGCGGTAGGATTCCGGCTCATGAGGTACCTTTCAGGCTGCTCAACCCCTGTTCCAGAACATTATTTTCAAAACAGGCGTGCTCCTCATCTCGCAGGAAACTATTGGGCTCCTGTGCCTCAGCCTTCTCTGAAGGTTCGTGCAGAACACAGTGACCAGGACAAACTAAGCGTGCATTCATCCCCACTGCTGCCCACCAGCACAGCCTTCCTCAACATGACCTTTGAAGGTCCCTTCCAACCCAAACTGTTTCTATGACACAAAAAATCCACAGGGCCCGTGCAATGAGCAGTGAAGAGTCAAAGTTTGTATCACCCACAACTACTACAGCAGGAGAAGGGAAGCGAAGCAGGAGAAAGTCCAGGTAAAGGGTGACTGGCCAAGGTAGGAACAGCTCCAGCCGAAGTGTGGGAAGTTCTCCAGGTGCTCAAGTCTTATCCCTGACAAGGCCCTTGTTGGAGCATCTCGCTGCCTCTCCCTTCCATGATCCAATAAAATGAAGCTTCCTGCACCACCAAGCCTCTCTTTTGCAACCTTGTCCATTATACCGTCCTCTCACGTCAATACAACTGCAGAACATTCTGGGGGACAGGGGGTTTTGAATGTTTGAGCTGCTGGCTGGGGAGCAACTGGGCTGTTCTTCATCTGCTCTCTGCTCTAGTAGGAGCAATTGTTCTATGCTGCTTTTATAAATTTTATTTTCATTTTAACAGTGCCAGTCCATAGAAAGAAAAGAAAACACAACTCTATGACTGACTCTCTGTAAGTTTTGGCAGTTTGAACTGAGTTACGATGTTAACGGCCAGACTGCAATACTGCAAATCGGCTTCCAGGAACTGTGTTACCGTTCCCTGTGTGGTGCTGGTCTGTCAATCTTTTGAAAACATCTACTGAGTAACACTGCCTACACTGTGTCTCCCTCCGGCAACATACCGTCCATCTGCTTTGAGAAAACCTCCCAGCAGCTGCTATTTAGTCTATAACAGAGATAGAAAAATCCTAATAAAATAGGTATACATTAGAAAAATGTAAATTCAACACACAAGCCTGGAAGAGGAAAAAAAAAACACAAAAACATAAGGGCAGGTTTATCAGAGCAGACAGAAGGCAAAATTCAGCTGTGCACAACACGGCAACAGCAGGGCCAGATAGTACTTCAATAACATTATAGAGCCAAAGATAAACCTAAATAAAGAACAGGAAATGTAAACAGAAGAGTAATCTATTTGGTATATTATCTATTCAAGAACTTTTGTTTTGTAGGTGTAAATCACCACTATTGTTCTGTATGTCACTGTATTAAAAATACCACCAAGTATTCAAAATATATAAAACATACATAAACCTAACCAGCTTTGACGCTGAAATTTTGGCATATATTAGTTGTGTTCTCCAAAGCATAAAATTTCTAACGTGCACATTTTGCTAGATAGTGCCATGACACGCACTTGCCCCGTGCAGGTAACTCTCAGGATATAACCCAGCTGGGCAGGATGGCAAAGATCACTATAAAATAAAGGTACTGGAGACAAGTATGTGTTATAGCAATTAACGAGACAAGTTATTATAAAACAGTCTGCAACACAGAGAAGTAATGAACAGTTCTTCAGAAACAACACACTGAAACAAGAAAGTAGATCTGTTCATACATAGTTTAATGACACCTTCATCAAGAAGATGGGAATTACTGAACAAAACCAAGTCAATTACTTCAAATAGCCTGTGAATTTACAGGCAAACACAAACAAGAAGGTATTAACAAAACGCCTCCTCTTTGTAAAGTCCCTGTGTGGTAGCTCAGAAACAAACATGGAAACCTGAGTGAAGTTGCTTTCAGTCCACTCTACCAAAATAAGCTACAGAGAAAAGTCATCTGAAGACATAGCATTTTTTTTTTTTCAAACCTGGAAAAAAAATGAAATAAACTTCAATTGGTTAGTCCAGTATAGCTTTGAAATCTTGACAAAGAGATGGTTCTGTTACTGTCTTCAGTAGTGCCATAGTATCCTTTGGGATCTTCCTGAAGAGTTGCATCTTACCTACCAAAATATCAGAAACAATTCATCACTACAGCAAGCAACTAAAAATTCTGTTTCACAGAAAATTCTGATGAAGTAACGAAATCAATACTAGCTGAATCCAACTAAAATGTCGGAACACCTGGAATATGGGGATACAAAGAGCTATAATAAAATATGTTACTATTCTTTCACCCTTAAATGAGGCTAATAAATAAAAAGCTTTAAAATCATATGTTAAAATATTAACAAAGAAAACCAAGGAGCAAATTCTACTTTGAAAGACTCTGTTTTAAACAATTCTAAGGACAGGTCCTTATCTGTTTGCTAATGTTTACCTACAGCAGCAAGGTTTTCCCAAACTGTTTCTTTTGCCCCTCTACTTTCAGATGTGACACCAAAGTAGCCTATTCTTGGAAATGATATATTCCAAAACATTTAAAAAAATAAAATCGCGTGGAAAATGCACCTTTTGCTGTAACACTGGCAACAGCAATTCTCCCTGCTGTGTTGCCCTGGAAGAGAAGAAAGGCTAACAAGAAAGCCATCCTTAAGGTAGAAAACTTTGGAGACTAAATGAGGCTCTTAAATCAGGAATTAAATTTTATAAGAGGATGTAACTGTTCTGAAACACAGAAGGTCACTAAGTCTATTGTCAACAGAATTACAGACAATAAAATGGACTTTTTAAAGATTAGGAAGAACATGTAAAATCCTAGCAACAGTTTAAGTCTGTTACCTAAACAGAGCTGACAAGATTGTCAATGGTGCAGAAAAGCAGAAGTGCTCAATAAATATTTGTCCTGTATTTGAAAAGGAGACAGATGATGTATTTATACTTTACTATGATAAGGAAAGACTCTCGCTCCTTTCCCCGCTGGTAACAACAGGAGGGATGTTAAATAGTAACTATCATTTAAGTACTTAACTCTGAAGAATGACGACAACTCATACTGACAAGCCCCCAATGTTGATATTTAACAGGTTTTGGAATAGTGAGAAGAAACTCCTCCCCAAAACCTACTAATTTGATATCGATTCCCATGGAGAGTAATGAAATGACATGTGCAGGGACACAAGAGAAAAAAAAAGAAAAAGTTTACATCAATTCCTGTCAACAACATGATCTTACAGGGGTAATAGGTTTTATATAGTTGATCCAAACTCCAAAATGACAACACAAAGCGCAGCTGTAAAGTCAACACAGGCGCTATTACCAGCCTTGGTTATCTTTGTGCTACAGATCACTGTGCCATACAGAGATACTGAGCTAACTTTACAGGAACACACCTGAGCAGCAGTGACTTCCCTGTCACGGCTACGCTGACGTCTACACATGTTACCTGATTTCCAGAAGTAAGACAAAACCTAAAATACAGTGTTTAAAATTAATTCCTGTATCTCTACATAATCCTCAACTCTACAGCACGATGTTCGGATTACAATAATATTACCCAGGAATAAGTCTCATGGAGGCCAAACAAAACTAACTTATACGACTGAATATAAAACTATCTATTGATGTCTCTTTAAATGGATTTTAGTGCATTCCTGCAGGATTGAGAAGCTTAGTATCTTACTAAATTTGGAAGAAAACACAAATATAAACACCACGTACAACCAAGTGACTGAAAAATAGTCTTTGTCTATGATCAGAACTCTTGGAGACAGGGAGATAATGACGCATGTTCCCACCAAAGGTACGCATATGACTTATCACTACAGACCAGGAGATGTCTTTGCACAGCTTTACAGGACCAGCACACTGATGCCTCACCTTCCCTCCTGCTCAGGTGGGGCATCTGGTGCCTTTCCAGCTCCTTTTCAAAAACAGTTTGAAATTATTTTTAAAAACCTCAGCCAACTCTTAGAGGAAGGATAAAGGCAGGTGGGAGGCAAATATACATGCTGTCAAAGCACCTCACAAAATTGCAGTCACTGGTAAGCATTCAAGTGGCATGACGAGCTGACCTCAAACAGCTACCCTCCTGCCAAATTACCTCGTAGATGTTTTGGGGGCTTTCCAATAAAAACAGCAACTACAGAAGTGCCCCACCAAGTGTTGCATCAACCCTGGCAGCACAGGTGGAACAAGGCTAGTGGAAGGCTATAAGCAAACGGAGATCTCTCAGAGATGGCATTCGAGTTACTTGGGCCCCAGTGATCTGCTGACCGACCACAGCAAAAGCTTCTGTCTTAAAGCCACAGCCCGCTAATTGTTTAGGTAGCCATTAAGCAAAAAAAATCTCTGAATCCTTGATCTTTCAGCAGCGTACTTGAAGTCTCAGGTATTTCCAAAAGAAACTGGGTTTTGTATATAATACAGAGTTGTCGACATTATGGATACAAAGAACAGATTCTGCCTCAGAGAAGGTAAGATTTATGAAAAAACAGCTGGAAATTACTCTTTTTTAAAAAAAAGATAATGTCACCACCAATTTTCTGTTTGTCTTTGAATCTTTCCTGCTCCACTCCCACAATACTCAGCAAGTACAACATTAATAGTTCTCCCCAGCAACTTAGGAAGCACAGCTACTGCAATTCTACAAGGGCAATTCTCACTGCCAGAGGAGCCAACTGATGGGTGGTCAGCTTTCCCTTCTTGGGTTAGAAACTGGTTATACAGAGCTGGGCCCAGACCACACACCCAAGTTTGGGGTCAGTACTATGATTAGGCAAGAGGCTGTGAGGGTACAGCAGAAGGAATCTAATGAAAATCATACACAGGAAAAACTCATTGTTCAAACCCGGAAAGATTCCACCCCTATTTCCCAGCCCACTTTCCCTGTGTATCTGTGATGATGTGATTCTGTGGGCAGGAGAGATCACTTTTATGGCAGATACACACACCCACAGAAGACAAGATCCTGTGGAACAATAAAGCCGCCTGGGGCTGCACCTCCAGTTTGAACGTACTGTCAGATTCAACACTGAAGCACGCACAGGGAAGGCTAGGGGAGCTTTGTCTTGGATCACAGTCTGCCAGTCAAAGATCCCAAGAGCAAAACCTTCAGCATTAAAGATGAAAACTCAGATGTGCTCTGTATAGATCTTAGAGAAGCGACACAGCTCCCAGAGAAGCAACTATCCTACAGGGTGCAACTACTGCCTTCTCTGCTCAGTTCTTCAGTTTCTGTCCTCTCCACGTGAAGCAAGCAGCCACCTCTTTCCTTCCCGGAGACACGTCTGCTTCCCCTGGTACTTCTAGAGAACCAGACCCTCAGCAGCAGTGAGCAGACATGGTGCCTCTGGTTTTGATGCCAGTAACTCTGAGAAAAGGAGCTTCTCTGGGAGCGGCCGCTGGAGTTCTGCTCCATACAGAAAGCCCCTTGCTGCCAGGAATGTGCCTGACACGCAATATTGACCATCAGTTTGGTTCCTGTAGATGTTCGAGTGTCTTCTTTGATGGACTCACACTGCACCACCAAAAATCAGACGGTGTGCACCCAAGCATTGCTGCGAGCCTTTGGTATGGGAAGGAAATGCTTTCTTCCAAAAGCAGAACTGCTTTCTTTTTGGAACGCTGGGCCTCAGCACAGGTATCAAGTGAAGCTTGCAATACGTTTAAAATCAAATAGCGGTTATTCTGGCACCAGACTGCAGAATTTCTCAGTATTGTATAAAAAAACCCACCCGTGTAGTTATTCATTCAGAGTGTGAATTGCAGAGTCAGTGTGGAGAGACCGGCCTTCACTGCAGCTAAATTCAACAACAGTACTGACCGCCCCACAGAAACCTATTGCTGTCTACTTTTAATATCTTAGCACTGAAAATTCTATTATTTCTGTGGCCGCGCTGGGGACAGACCATACAACCAGTCAAAGAGAGACCTCCCGAGAGGTCAGGTACAGACAGCTTTTTTTCACTGAGTAGAAGAGTTAGAGATTTGTCAACACCACTCTATTCCAGTGTAGCACATGCACTGCAGCAAGTCCTTCTGTTTCCACGTGATCCCAGTGACACTTTTTGGTAAGAGTTTACATTGCAGGAGGAACGTATTTATTTGCCGGTTAACCTACATTTAAAAAAACAGAAAACCGAGCATTCGTGTTCCATTTAGTTAAACCTGCTGAGAATGCTTATATGATTAACCCAACCTTATTAAGCTTTCTGAACTGTGCCAAGTATCAATAGCTGTCCCCACAGTTCTAGAACACGCAACGCTGAAAACCACACCATTTAATTTGCCTACTTAGTAAATTTGATTAAAATCAGAAGGCTCGTTAACGTACATTTTAGAACAACATTTTATGATAAGAGAACTTAAAAAAATACATTAGATTCAAAGTTTTATTAAAATTAACCATATTTCGAAGTGGAAAAATTGACTACTTACAGGCTTTTAGAGGCTTAAGTAGGCATTTGTAAACAACCTTGTGGTTTGCCAGTTTGACAGTGAAGGCATGGTAGCAGAGCCATTCTGCTGCCTCAGAAGGGAACATGCCAGATGCACCTTTGTTACCTAAAGTAACCCCTAGAGACAGGACAGGAAAATAACGACAGTGAAAATGATGAGCATTAAGAAATATGTCTGACTTGCCTCTTTCTATGAGATCACTCCAAGAGTTTTTACTGAAAACCTATGTAGTCAATGAAGTCCCGTATGTCAGCAGAGGACTAAAGACTAAAACCTGAAACATTTTAGTATTTTCAGGAAACTGAGTTTAAGAAAAAAAAATGCACTGTGATTCCTATCATGCACTCTGTATTTTTCATTTTTGATCTTCACCTCAAAATGACACAATCTGACTGCACATTCGTCTCAAAAAAAAAAAAAAAAAAAGAAAAAACCCAAACAACAAGCCAAAAAACCACAATAACACAAAACCAAACCAAACCAGACTACTTCATAGCCATCAACACATTATTACCTGCGTTTTTTGCTTTCATTATAGAATAACAGCATGATGCGGTCTCAGCGATGATCCTTAGGAAGAAATAAGGATTGTTTCTAACTTGCTGGTTGAATGGAAGTTGGAGAACACAGGCGTGGAACCTAATCAACAAAACCAGCCCATTTAATTAGAAGTCATTCGCAATTTCAAATGAAACTATGATTAGATACCTTAGGCACTATATAACATTTAAAAGCACCCAACCGTCTTTAGCTACATCAACACTGTTACCGTACTTCACCTCTCCTATACATATACACAACCCTGGAGCGTCAGACACACAGGATGTTTGTAAATTCTGTCCTGAAAGATCCTGAAGCTGTCTGCCTCAGTAAAGGATTTATTTTCTGAGGACAACTGTCTTACGTGTAGGGAAAGCTGAACTACACATCCTTATGGATTCCCTATCACAGACCATGAAGCCAGAGAGAACTCACATGAGAGTATGCGAGAAGAAGAAAAAACCAAAACAAAACTCCACAACAAATTCTGCTCAGGAATTCAGGAAAACAGACCTCCAAGTGAGTTCCACAGACCAGGATCCCCACACTTTTGTTTGTTTGGAAGCCAATTCTATGGAAATTACTTGCATTGTATGTGCTCTTAGACCTCTGTTTGGACGTATTTTAAACTGCTGGCTTTTAGTTGTTTCTTTTTCTTCAGACTCCAGCATTATAATCCTGCTTCTGCTGAATATAGTCAACAACTACAACACTGACTCTTAGCTACTCAGCAATGCATATACTTGTTTACTAAATTAACCCAGTGTAAGTGTAATCACTTCAAGAAGTTATGAAATTTTAAAATACTTAAAGGATAAACCTAATTACCACACTGCATCACAGAGCTCTGGCTGAATTAACCTAACAAGCTGGTAGCTCGGTGGACAGTTTTTTAAAGGTACTCTAACAGAGTTAAACACTTTGTTAGAGTGTTACCATAAACTCAAGCGGAAGTGATTAAGTAATCATGTCCAACATGAGAGAAAAACTGTACGTCATTCACAACACGAAGTTTAAGAGTTTGACACATCAGTGCTGTACTAGACATGTCCACTTACATTTCTTAGACACAAGAAAGATACAGGGTGAATGTGGACCAAGCTGAGTTTAAGAACAAAACTGTCACTTCCTGACAAGTACAAACCTAGTAAAAGAGCAACACCTGATTTCTGTAAAGAGGGAAGCACCTCTTGTACCTTTTTTGCATTTAAACAATAAACAAACAATTACTTGGTGCTGCCAACCAAAGTTTTCGATGCACAGAGATCAGTATTTTCTCCCAACTTGCTTATTTAGTTGTGATTTCTTTACATTATCCTTGTTTAAAACATTCACTTCCTCTGCTGGTCAACGATGGCTCACAAAATCCAAAGTATTAGCGGCTAAGGAGCAATTAAGAAATTAGCAGCAGCTAAGAAGCTGCCATCAACTTGGCAGAATGAAACCTCAGTTCAGGTGAAGTTATGCAGGTCAAAGTTCTACGTAATTATAAAAGATACAAAGTTCTAAATATAAACTGATTAATGAGTCACAAGGCTTGACATCACTCTCCTGAGGCAAAACAAACTGTTTTTCTTGAGGTCAGCTGTCAATACCAAGAGACACTGAAAACCCATTTAGTGAAGTGTCACTTAAACACACACACCAATATAAACCTGTATCCCAAATCTAGTAATATTATGCAAGATCAGTGTTGGCACAAGAATAACATGACTTACAACTGACATTTACCACTGCACATTCATACCGCGCCCTTTTTCCTAAGCCGCAGCTCCTCCATGTGCCAAGAAAGAGTAATGAAATATTCAGAGTTACTGCAGAAGACAACGACCTACCTGTAAGCCTGCAGTAAAAATATCTTGTAGATGTTAATGAAAACTGTTCTAAGGCTGTTGATCTAGAACAGAATAGAAACAGAGCCATAGGAAAGTTTCAGTGTCATGATTGTGTTTGTTCGAGTTCAACAGCACAAGATGATTTAGAGATCTAAAGAAAAAAACATTTTATGCTAAACTTCAAAGATTTATGTACCTAAGTTAACAGTGCTGTGAAGGCTCAGTTCTGGAAGATGCTGAGACCCCACATTTTAGTTGAAGTAAACATCTCCAAGTTATGTGGATTACCTCTCAAAATCAACTTTTGTTAGAACTCAAAACAATTTTAATGCTCTTCATTACAAATCACAATATTCCCAAAAATCCATTTCCATATTCTCACCTGTAAATCAAGAAATAAACAATGGCATTTCAGTTTGAGGACTGTAGTCAGTTTGTATTTCATGCTTTTCCCAGCTGTTCTACTTGAATTGAAGGAAAGACTTGATCTGATAGAAGTACAGGTATAACTAGAAAAAAAACCCAGAAGTTAAACAAACTCCATGGGCTAACAGACTAAACCAAATTCTGTAAAGTAAGCCCCATTTACCTTCTCACATTACAGTGATTGCCCATTAATCAATGAGCCAGTAGCTAAAAGATTACTATAACTAAATTAACTTTAGAAAGAGACCAGACATTGTGGCATTAAGGCTTTTAGCTAAGGAATGTCTTCAATACTCAAGGGCTGAATAGTTCACCTTGCTAAAAAACACAAACTAATAACCTTAAACACAAACTAGATGTATTTCTAAAACATGCAGTCTAGCCAGACCATTCTTAATGATGCCAGCGACAACCAAGTTATGCTCTGTGATCCCTGCAGCACAGGAGCTTGCATGGAAACCACCTCAGCTCACCCTGGTGTTCTGGTTACTTAAGTCAAGCTTATCAAAAGAAAAGTGGTCCTTGTAGCAAACATCCTCAGTATTCCGATTAGCGTCTCCCAGAACAGTAGCACTAATGCCCTCATCAACGTAAACTGTTTCTTCTAGAAACACAGCTAGTGAATAAATCTCCTTGGCTGTTGATTTTAGTCCTTTGTTGTTGCACAAAATCACGCTATAAATTCCTTTCCTACACTGACCAAGCTGTTCTGTTTTGGAAGACTACTGAAGAACTTAATTGCTCTGGTGATGGAAAACTTCCTCCTAACTTCCCACTTAAATGTATGCATGGAATGTTTATACTAAATACGGTCAATAACACAACAATATTACCCTTCAGTTTAAAAGGTTCTTTCTTGTTAATTTAGCAAATGTCTAATGCTGTCTCTAGCAGCCCATGTAAAGGGTTTAGTTGCTAGTTTAAAGAGAGGTTACTTCTCCCCTATGCTACCACCTAAAGCGTACCAGAGGGAACACCTCTGATGTTGAAAGAATTAGCAGTCCCTACAGTCTACACAAAATTAAATCCAATCTGTACTTGATGTTATACCTATTGCTTCTTTCAGGAAGATTTTTAAAAAAATGTAGAACAATAAATGTAGTTATATGATATCAGGTACAACACAGTGCATAAGGGTGAAAGAAGCTGAACTGAGGTGAGTGAAGAAACTTCCTCTGAAGCATGTAGCCACCATACAGTACATGACTGCTGGTCACACTCAATGGTGTTAATGGTATGTACACTCCACCAGGCTGGAATGAAGAAAATAGCAGGCTGCACAGCAGAATAAAATGTTTAGATTACTGAATAAGAAACAGAATTGTAAAATCTATTTTGCAGTTAATTCAGCTACAGCATTCACAAGACACCCTTGTGCTTCTCACACTACGTACAATATCCTATAAAGCTAACATTGGTGTGTACAACTCTATTTACCTGGAGTAATCGCAGTAAACCTCAAGTGTCTGTATATCTAGTAATAAACCACACCATGGGATCAAACGACAATCTGGCAGCTGTTTAAATTTGGAACATCCTGGGATATCATCAACAGGAAAATTCACGACTGTCTTATGGGGGTTTATTAAAAAGCCATACTCAGGAATACCTGTTGCTAGAATCCTAAAACAGATATAAACAGTTAGCCTAACTGCCCCCCACAAAAGCAAACAAAAACAACCCACCATGCTGCAAGACACATAAGAGCCTGCATAAAAGGACAGAAATCAAATAATAAAGGGAGCAAAGGCCAACTCTTTAGGTTAAGGAACACAGCTAGAAATAAACAAAACTGAAAATATTAGAGGTAAATACATAAAATAAAAAAATAGCCTTGTGGATATGAGGATAACGGAGAAAAACTTTGACAGATAAATGCAAATTCAGAACTTAAGCCATGAAACATTTGAGACAAGCTGCATAAACCACTCTCACAGAAAACACTGAGATAAAAATCACTGGAAAGACAGATGAAGAGTTATTGTTTCGAAAATTAACAAAAAAAGGAGAAGTCACGTAACAGGAACTTCATTTATCCAATGAAAAGTTTTGAACCTTCTCCACCAAGTTTTTCATACGGATGTTTTCATTGCCAGAATGCCTGCTGACTACCTACTACACATTGGAACAGCAGAGTAATCTCATGGACATGCAGCAGTTTGTCTTACTCGGCGATGTATTCATGTGCAGGCTTCATCCTTTTAAAGAGTGAGAGGAAAAGGTAGGCTCTTCTTGTTGGGGAGTTATAGTCATAACGCTGTCTCCTCAAATTTAATTAATTTATTGAGCTCCCCAGTCCTAATACTACATTAGAAAAAACTTAGTGCTCCATTTGTGGCAGAGAGTTCACAGGACCTGTAAGCAGTTCTGGAAAACTTGCACAGAAGAGGCTACTTGTCTACAGAAAATCAACCCAGCTGGTGCAGAAGTTGATACAGAACAAAGAGGCAGACAACTTCAAAAGGGCAAACAGGGCAATATCTGCAATGCTACTACAAGTGACATGCTGTAAAGATGATTGATACAGAGATCAACAGCTTGAGGCATCCCCAGCCTCCTAATTTGACTTACCATTTCCAGAACTGTAAATCCAAACATCCCTAGAAATTTCTTTCTTTTCTGATAAGGAAATGAGGACAAATGAAGTCTTCAAAGTACACTATCCACTACTTAGTACAACTTATTCTTCAAATGGCACTTAACTGATTTCCCCACCACCTTTCAGGCTCACAACAGAGCTGTATCTTTCTGACTGCTAAAAAACATGATACAACTGCATTGCAGACGCTAAACTTTTCTTTAAGACCTCTCATTTGGATCCTTAAAACTGTCTTTAGTACCAGCAGAACTCTTCTTGGATACTGACTGTACATTCATAGCCACAGTAACCAGAAACTTCTTTGGGGGCCCAATTTCTTTTTTTAGAAAATATAGTTCTGAAGCACTGTAAAGAGTTACTGTTGGAAAACCTCTGTCTGAGCTGCATGCTGCCATGCTATCAGCATCTTCAAATACTAATACCAGAATATTAATGAGAGGAAAATTCTTAGCAATACTGGATCAGAAGAAAGTTGCATTTTTTCCCTGGGAACAGAAGGTAGCAGCACATCTGCTTAGTTACATTTTAAGAATATAACTAAGCCGTCTTAAAACTTTGAGGCAAAATGTCTTAAAAGACAACTGTCAGCTGTTTTGATTAGTCTGCCCTACTAATTGCTGCTAGAAGCTCCATCAAGATCAGTAGCTAGGTCCCTAATTTAAACTTCAGCAGGAATCCCCCCACTCTCTGAACTGCAACAGATCGCTAGTTGACCATCAAGAATGTCACTCTTAGGATTCTTCCCAGGCACAGGCTGACAGCAAGGACTCCAAAACAGCCTTTCATTATTAACCCATAAAACAAATATACCTATATGTAAGCATGTATAAAGATGAAAAAGAATGACCTACAAGTTGTTTGTTAACACTTATTACTTTGAAGACAATGCCTTTAATAGCATACCTTAGAAAAGTTCTTGCCTGCATTAAATGTGGCGTAACCAGCAAAAAGTCATCAATTAGACGTATTAGGACTCTGTAATCAAGAAGAAACTGATGTTAGACTTTTTGATATGTAAACCTTTCAAATTTTTGTCACACTCTTCAGAGGGACAACATGCTTATTTTAATTTACAAGAATGTAGAGGCCAATATGAACTCCAAATCAAGTCTCATGACGAAATTCTCAGTTCTGCTTCTTTCCTAAAAATAAATGGGGGGAAAAAAAAAAAAAGAAGAAAGTAAAGAGGCTGGCTACATGAAACATGACAGCAATTTACAGCAAACAAGCTATTCCACAGCTGCTTCTTGGATGCAGGGTTTTACACTTTTCCAAAGGAGAATTTGCAGTATCTTGATTCATGAGACAAGGAAAGGAGGTGTAATACCAGGTACACAAGCAGATAACAGATTTTTGGTGTGCTCTAATTCTGTATCTTTGTTTACCAGGCAATAACTTGTTTGCAAAGCTATAACTTGAATGTAGAACAGACTACAGCCTACCACTGTAAAAAGCTGGAATTCTCTTTTCCAACAGAACTCATGCCCCAAGAATGCCCGTATTTTTCTGATAAAGCCTGCCTAGTAGATCACAGGCAGAAAGCTCTGGAGATTATTTGGTCCAGGCTCCTCTTCAAAGCAGGAGTATTGCCATCACTGTCATCAGATCAGCTGCACCTTTGCCTAGCCAAGTCAATAGCCAGGTTATTTTTTTGACTTAAAGCCCAAATGAAACTATGAAAATCATCCCACAGACATCTAAGTAACATTCTAAAATCCGCTCTGTATAAAAAGAGCTGCTACATTAAAGAGTGCATTCTTCTGAGTCAGCTTCATAATTTCAGCATGTATAAACAACATCCTTTGCCAGCAAAAGATAGCTGTTTAGACTCATATCATCACAGCATCCTAAAGCCTACAAGAAGAACTCTACTATTAATACTTGCGTAGGGAAATCTTTAAAATTCTGAGACTTTCCATCACTCAGTGAGCCTCCCAGGAAGACACACCTGACAGATGCACTTTTCCGAAGCGCTCCTACACACTTATTTTCTTTTTTCTTTCTTAGGACAGAATTCACAGCAATGGAGGGAGATGTGGGAACACAGACAAGCTTCAGGGTCCATCTCATACCTAAAGACCCTAATCTGGGATTCAGCTGAGGATAAAAGTGGTAAAAGGCACCCCGAGGTTTTTACGGCTAATAAAGAAGTAGAGCTTTTATCGGCCTAGCTTTCTGTCAAGCTCCTAAGAAGCATGAGCAGGGCACAAAGATGTACCAAGAACCACACATGACTTCAAGCAACAACCAACACGCCTTGTAAAAAATCTAAAATAAATCTGTGACTTTGATAAAATGTTAAGATTTACAGATGGTGGATTGGAAAGCCCTCAGGCAGAAGCCTGGAGTATCAGGCGGCCTGTAGTGAATAACCCATCTTGTTTGAGGACAAAAGACCACAGATTATGTGGGAGAACCATAAACTTCTCAGACATAAAAGAAAGCTTGTCAGACTCTTTACAGCACCCCTAAATACTCTTTGTAAGAACAAGTCTCCTACCCACAGATCTGGGAAAGCTTCTTTTCAGCACTTTTCTTCACAATCTTATGGCAGAGAAATTCCCACACAAAACAACCACAGTGACACTGAAACTGTGGAGATTCTTGTGTGCACCAGGATCCTCATGGAGAGTTGAAAATCCTTGAAATTCAAAATTAATCTTCAGAGAAAATGGCTAAAGCATATACTATAAATTATGCACCACTGTAACAGAGCACAGAACAAAGCATTCCTACCCATCCTGCTGCACTCCACAGAGTAATTTGTTTTCCATGTCTCCATAGCATAAGCTGCAAAGTAAGGTTGACAAAATGGAGCCCTGTGGAATTCCACAGCACTGTAAGTAGTACCTAGTAAAGAAGGAAAAGAAAAGAAAATCAAAACATACAAGAAGATTGCAACAGCCATTAAACATTTATTTTTTTTTCCAAGTATAACATGCTTCAATAAGAAATATGCTACATGCCTGCTACTTGACTTAACTTTTTTTTGCACTTTCCTCCAAGAATCTACGTATAATTCCAGACATTTTAAGCAAAACAGTAAAAAAAAGCCCCCAATACACATATTCCTTTCTTATTAAGAAACTCCAGCAAACTGCCATTAAACAAAAGAAATTTTATAACTGATCTCAAATCACACTTATTCCTTTCTCTTTCAGCTGCAGTCACCCTTCATTTAAGCTTTCTAATTATATTACATCTTACATAGCTTCAAAACAAATATTCTACAAGAAATGAAGTACACTAGACAAATCTTTCAAACTATAGTTTATTTCAATTATTATCCAAACAGCTCCTAGCAGGTGGTCACTAAAAATCCACAGGCTGAAGTTCATATTGTACATCTCCATCAGGAATTAAATTCAGGTGGATTTTGAGATGGAATATTTCAAACTTTTATCAGAAACAGCAGGTATCCACATGAAATTCAAATATAAATTTGAATCACCAATATCAAATCTTGTTAAGTTTTCTGAAAAAAAGGCACTTTCAGCAGCACAAGTCAAAGCAATGGTGTCTAACTATGAAATAATTTAAATCAATAATGTAAATGGAGGTGTTTATTCTTTGTTTTGTACTTGCACAGCATGAGATGGTCAAGGAAAATATTTTCTTGATTGTTTTTGCTTGGGGTTTGTTGTTGTTTGTTTTTTCTGCACAAATACATACTACTTTAATTTTAGGGAAATTTCTGATGGCTTAGCCCAATATAGCATGTGATCTGGTTTTATACATCCCAGCTATACTGTAAATCATATTTATTTCATCATTTAACTGCTCAGGTGTGAAACTATCTTGCTTCTAATTAGGAAAAAAACACTACATCCTCTGAAATCCTAACCATTATTATTTGTAATTATACTCAATAACCCTCCCCCTGCTTGAAAAGGTCACTGTAGTCATTTTGCAAAGAGTAAATCTTGATTTGCTTCTCATGGCTTCAAAGAATTCATATAGACATAGCCAGGGGGAGGTTCATTAATACTTCCTTTAATTTGTTACTTGTATAAAGCCAGGAAGACCACACAGTAATAGCAATGTGTCACATCTAGATAGGACACTGAAGACAGAGTGCCCCATCACCTTCTGGATTTTTCTACGCTGGCAACACCAGAAGGAGTATGCCTCACAAAACCCCAGGGAATTATTTTCACAACACTCCTTTGAAGCAGTGAGATAACACAGGGTGTTTCAAAAAGATGGACCCAGTTTCAAAGCAATATATTTCATGACGGAAATGTTACAATTACACAAAAATTTACAAAAAGGTTGAATGAGTTATCTAGCGGTAATCATTGGAAACTCTATGTCCCACCTTCTCAAGCGGTAAGAGTTTCATTCATGGCCAGTTCGTGGTTGCAGAGATATAGTGATTTCAAACTGGCCCCATCTTTTTGAAACACTCCGTATATTACAATGTCCATTTTGCTGTTACTACATGAATGGCTTAGTGAAACCTGAAGAGAATGAACTTATGCAACTGGACACCAGAGCCACATTCTACATTCTAGCATTGATCTTACCTGTTTCGAGTCATCTGCAAATTTTTCTAGCAATAATTTTACACTTTTCTAGAATTTTGATAAATGCTATTAAAAGATTCCTTCTAGGTCGCCAGCTCAACAATCAGCATTTTTCTCAAAACATCACGTGAATGTTGATGGTGATGGCTTTTTGAGAACCGTCAGTTAAAGAGTGTACTCATTTACTAAGTTTATTTGCAGTTTGGGTTTTTTGGGGGAGTTTTTTAACAAATGAGAATGAGCTACTTAGAAAAAAGCAAATTCATTACAGGACAACCAGTACATTTTCAGCCAAGCTGCAACTGAATTTAAATAAGTGTGGAGTTGGCTTTCTCAGGTTGTGCTTTTTAAAAAAACATTAAACTTTTACTAAATATACTGATGCCAGCTAGTTCTTATTAATGGCACACCACGTCAGCGTACCCATGATCCTGCCAAAGGGAGCGTAAGCATCAATGCTAGAAAAACCTATAAACGCTCTTCTATTTGCCTCCTTGAAAGCTTTTCTCCTCCTCCCTCAAGCCTGTGAGATTAAGTGTTCTAAAATAAAGGTATTTTTTTAGAGAGCAGGAAGCTATTCATTCTCATATACCTCACCCTGAATTTACAAAAATCACACAAGTACTTGCTTTTTAGATACCGTGCACATTTGCCACCTACAGGCAAAATGTAAATACCAGACCGGAATTTCTACCAACACAAGAAGAAATCTGCATTACTACCCTTTATATCATCTGATTCATAATTTTGGAGTTGCCAATAATTTAAATTCCTATTACCTTTAATTTTTATTGCAACATGCCAAATAGCAAGGCCATGCAGAAAAGGTGTAACTTTGCACTACAAGGAAATGACTACAAAGGCTTTTGCATGATTGCTTGGATGTTAGATTTTGTTCACAACTATGGGATGCATAAAAGGTTGGGATCCAACATTTTGAAGTATTTTTCTTTCGAACTACATCATCTGCAGTTCTAAATGAAGAAGGTTTTATATTTGTAGAATAATGCATTCTGTGTATAGTTAACATGAACCAGGTGGGAAAGAGAAATGCTATTTGAATACAAATTTCATTCCAAACTTTTCATGCTTTTATGGGGCTTAAACTGATAAACAGATTTCAATTTAACATGAAACAAAAATCTTTAAAAGACAGCTAGCAAAAAATGCCCTGAGCCATCTAAAAGTATCCTGCTTAACAGAAAACAAACAAACAAAAAACCAACACCAACCAAACAAAAAACTCAAACACACTATACAAAGAAAAACTAACTTTTTTACCTGTTCCCAATTTCCAGGATGTTGTTACTTATCATCTGAAGAAAAAAATTAAATAGGCTGGAACTTGTCTCATTAAAAGTTAAGCTCTACAAATGGGACAAAACAAGACAAGATTTTTACTTTAGAAATACACCGAAACTAAAAACACATTATAAACTTAAAAAAATACACAGAAACCTTTATGAGAAGTTAGACTGTAGTAGTTCAAACCCCTAAGGTAAAAAACAAAATGCCTGAAACCAAGATCTGAACATACACACTAAAAAGCTGCTCACATTCAACAAGTCAACAGTACATTTTTTTGTTGCTTTGCTTTAGGAGAAAAACAGGTTTGATTGGTGCTACATGGGAAAACAGTCAAATATGTAAAATCACTTCAAGTGCTGGTATGTGATATTGGATTGTAACAATTTATGAGACCTCAGTCTTTCGGCCACTTTCTATCCTGCAGGACCATTTTTTCAACTATCACGTTCTTTATAATTCCCCAATATAGATACACTCGCCAGTTCTGCTGCAAAACATTCTGTGCCACAAATTACCAATGATTCCATGCGAGAGTGTCCACTCAATCTTTACGAAGCTTTTTGCATTAAAAATCGTGTAAAAAATAATTTCAAGCAGTTGAAATCCCTTTGACACTGACTTCGTGAAAACTAAAGCAAAATTACTTCCTATTTGCATAGATGGACATCAGACAAATGCACCCAGCTTTTGATAGAGCCATCTGAGATCATGTTATTTGTGTGAAACACTAACATGATGCACCTGTGGTACAGACACCTAGGCTGACATGATACTTTTCTCAGAATACCTTTTTTCTTTTTTTTAATTTAAAGTAATGACACTCACACACACAAATGTAAAATATTTTGAAATAGAATGCTGTTGTCCATGTAATATCGAGCATAGTAACCCAAATCAGATGTCCACTGGAAAAAAGAACAAAACAAAACCTACATACACATCATAAATTCAGCTACTTTACATTTTCATCCACGTACTTATTAGGCCCTTTGTACTTTGTAGGTACCCTGAATTGTGCATCACCCACACTGTATATTCTACTCCCCCCTTGTCCATAGATATCCAAGATCATTTTACTTGTATGTTAGAAGCATAAATTACCCCTTTTCAAAAATTTCCACTGGCAAGTTTAGGAAAAAAAAAGGACGAAGTAGCCTGCGAGAAAAATACCCATCTTGTCATCTGATGCTCAGGATCTTGTAGGTTATTATGGAACATTATGATGCCAAGCAATGCAATGTATTAAGAAACTGACTGAGCATAAAGTCTACTTCTATGCCTTCCTCTGTAAGGCTCCTTGCACAGAAGGAAGTCTTGAGAAGAACTATTTGGAACTAGTACAGTTCTCTGCAGCATAAGAATTAAAACAGCATAAGATGCTTGCTTCTTGTAACAAAGCGTTGGAGTAAACTTAAAATACATATAATTTTAACCACACTTCTTTAATTCACTGAAAGTGAGAAATCTCTTTAAATGAAAACTACAAGAACTGATCTTATTTTGTGCTGCATTTTAACTCTTCTAAAGAAGAGTTTATTCTTATCAACCTTGGCAGGCAATCATAAAAAAAAAAAAAAAGCAAGCTTATTTTAAACATCAGTTTTCTATCCTGTGCAGTTTGCTATTCAAAATGTCACATCTATTTCCTTAGCCACTTAGCTTAGAATACATTTTGCTCATTCTTCTTTACATTTTGGAGATAGTAAGTATCAAAGCCCTTCTTTACTACATAGTTAATTTCTGACTTGAGAACTGTTGCAACAAACAATGGAATTAGGAAAGGAAGAAGAAAACACTGGTTACAATGAAAGTTTGAGACGACAATGAGAAACTCCAGGAAAAGTCTAGGGCACTTTGTCAAATTTCTTGCCTTGAACACTATTATAAGCACAAAAGAAGAGATGACAGAAGTGTCGCTATGGAAGGTGCTGGGTAACTAGAAGAGGTAGTGTCACCACGTAACATGCACATCCAATTAAAAATCCCAGTCTTCCTCCACTTCTTCTGTAGCTTTCTTTTTCAGTTGGAAAGAAGCCTCCCAATACTTACCTGTTCAACTATTATTGCATTTTGCAGTGAGGTACTCTCCTGAAGATGGGACACAAACTGCTTCATGTCTGGCATAAAATCCTTAAAAGTAGAAACCTGTATATTGAGTGTAAAGAAATGAATGACAAAAGCAGTAGAAAATTCAGTACAAGACTCTTTTATTCAGTGAATGTCAAAGGGCCAGCCTTATTGCATCATTTTAATCCAACAATTCTGCTATTGTTAAAAAAATATCTCCCTCACATATCTCTATTTCCGTAACTTATTTATCTTTACTCTTACTAGCATAAGAGTAAAAAGTGTAAAAAGTGTAAAAAGTAAAGAGAAGCTTTGCTATACCTGGAAAACATCCAACACTATTTTTAAAGGGTTTATGAAGTAATTGCCTAATTCAAATTGTGACTTAAAAAAGCTATAAACAAAAATATTCCGTGGACAGAAATATATCTACAGCAGTAAACAGATGAAATCAGCAAGTCATACATGTCTCCTATAGAACCTCCTGGCTTTTCCACTTGTGGTGATCATGATCACAGCATAGCGCCGTATGCAGTAGACAGTTCTTTTCTCCGGCTTTAAGATCTGCGAAATCACTTCCACAAGTTTATTGTGAGGAATGGTATCATAAGCCCTGGATACATCAGCCTGAAAGAGGAGAAATATCTTCCATTACATTCATCAGTATCACTGTAGACACTGTGGAAGTATGAAAAAGGTATTGTTGCAGTATATAAACGTGGCTGAAGGACAGACCACATAGGAGTGAAATTACTGCATCATTCAGACCAAATTCATGACAAAACAAAAACTCTTTGCTTATATGAGTTTTCCCTTACCAGGGACAAAACAATCAGTTTTAGCACAATTGTTATCAGCAGATTGTACCATCTGCAACTTTAACATTGAACCTTCAATCATTTAACTAAAGTTTTTTGCTGATATTTTTACATGTTTAAATATTTTAAGAAACCCTCCTCATCCTAAACCTCATATTGCAATCTTAGTTCTGCTTTCACTTGTCATAATGAAAATTCAAAACCTTCTGAAGAAGCAAAAGTTTTAGGAGAACTATTGCCAATGACACAATTCTTTGGCTTGAAAGATGAGATAATCACTGAAGGTAATTCCAGGACAGGATAAAAGAGAACATGGGAGAGAAGCCCCACTATGACACACATAAATCTGTGTAATTTACATGCATCTATATAAATCTCCCTAATCCAAAATTATGAATTGAGCTCAAACAGAAAAGGCTGCCTGCTAGACACAACTGAAAACCAGAAGTGCTAAGAAGAAATTCCTTCAAATAGCAGGATACAACAAGCTATCATTTTTTTCAAGTGGGAGAAGAAACTTGTTGGAGAGACACTAAAGTTCAAGTGTTCATTTTCAACAGAAACTAACGATATTGAGATAGAAGAGACCTAGTTTTAAAAATATGCTGAATTTATCCAAATGCACATAGCAAGTTTTTCCTGGTTTTCCTTTGGGAAGATGGCCCTACAAGTATATCTGAGTTTGTCTTTTTGTCCCATTTTTATACCCGAGTAAATGTAACTGCAAAAATCCAGTGCATGTGCAGAAGCAAGAGCTGCTACATGACAGAAAGATGGACAGAAAAATACACAAGTAAAGCAAGTGTTACTAGAGGGACACCCCCCCCAGAAAAAAACAACCAAAGTCTGTGTTAGGTGTGCACAAAAATTTATTTTGAATAAGAAATAATGATGCACTCAGATCACAGCTACTACAGCTATAAAAGTATTTGCCCAAGCTGACTTTAAAAATTAGCTTGAATATGTGATTTAAAAGACATACCTTTACATAGTAGAAATGAGGAATTTCACCATCTGATTCAAGAACCTTTGTAACAAACTTCTTCCATGCCTTGTAGATATCATCTTTCCCAAACACTGAAGAGCCGATAAAACTGGTGTTTATAGTCCGTTCATAATTCAACACACTAAATAGATTTTTCAGTCGAGTGTTGTAGTGATGCATCTAAAGATATCAAAGAGAATCACCTTAAAGTATGTTGAAACATATTAAATTCTGTGTGACACAGAAATTTCGAATTTAGATGAAATATGAAACTAAATTTGCATATTTACTATATTATTTTGGTCAACCGCAGTTTTCAGAAAGCCTGACTGTAGCTGCAGTAACTACTTTGAAGCGACAAAACGGCCTCAACAGATTTTATTTTTTTTTTTTAGCACATTTAAATCTCTACAGATTTTTTTTTTCTCTACTTGATTCTTGGAAATCAAAGTGTAATAGTTGACAAGATAAAGAGATGGAATCCAGCAAATAAAAGTACTACCAACTAGAAGGTAAGTTCTTAAATATCATTAATTCTCTCTGCTGGAGATTATCACTGCAACAATAAGAGTGAAAAGAACATGCGCCCTGAGACTTCAGGCTAAATCCAACCTCTGGAGGTACTTAATGCAAGTACATTAGCAAAGATTTAACTCTCAGCTATGGGAATAGTAAAGTACACCGAAGTGGCAGCCAAGTTGTGCAGTTTGATTAGCTCTGTAAACACTTTAAGGAAAAGAAAATATTGACAGACCTGGCAATAAAAGAACGTTGAAAGGGCAAGCCATAGTACTGAAGAAAATAAACCAACTGCACACGTCGCCTAGTTATGAATCAGCTTAGAACTTCAGAGAAATCCTCCAAAATGTACACACAGAACATAAAAGGGTTCTTACTCTCAACGGTAGTATTGTGATCATGACATGAATACACTTAAACTACTAATGACGGAAGCATTCCAATTCATCTGAAAACATTTATTTTTGCACTGAAAAAAATCAATTACAAGTTTCAGTGAAAGGCTGGCAGAACTAAAGCACACCAAAAATGTTTAGTGTACTACTGCCTCTGCCTTCAAAACAACTTGATCCAACTTCACCATTTTACGTAATTAATTATGTTCACTCATTGGCTGATGTTGCAAAATTTTTTTGATCAGCTTATAAAATAAAGATTTCTGAAAACTAAGATGCTTTGCCGAAATTATTGCAGTGGTATCTTTTCTGGTTTCAGCCAAGTTCCCAAGAAAAACAGTCAAAAGGGTAGAGATGTAGCTCAAAGGTAAAACAAAGCAGCAAGATCAAAGTAATCATCAGTAGAAAAGTTCCTCCTTTCCTTCTTAATAAGCGTAACCCAAAATGGTTGCTTTTTCACAAAAAGCACACCTTCACCTTCTCACAAAGCTGATGGTCATATGGGAGTTAGCAGGGCAGTCAATAAAAGGAGACTGAGACTGGTTTCAAACACGGTTTGAACTAGACCTGAGAGACCTGGAGTTACAGCAGTAGTCGTCACAGTAGCTCCTCATTTTTGTGTCAGAAGGAATTCCCTCGCGCCTCTTAATTCCCCAGAACAGGTCTAATCCACAGAGCTATTAACATTTTTGCAAAACCTAAAGATCTACTGGAATCTTTGAAGAATGCTGTAAACTACTATAAGCTCTCAGATCCTTTAGAACCCTGCTGCCTCCCAGTACTTGGAGCTTCCCATTAAAAACAAATGAATTTAAAAAATGGTTCAAAGGAAAAAGGATGCAAAGCAAATACATAAAACCTTTGAAACAAAACACAATCTACACTTATTCAAGGATGAATTCACAGAAATTGACTCATTCCACCATGTATTTTGCAGCAAACTTTGAGAGTTGCCCAAGAATCAGAAGTTGGATATTTGAGAGATTTTCTCTGGCAATTCATCTGGATACATTCCAGTGTTGAGCTACAGAAGCTGGGCAAGACTACCCCTACAACTCCAAAATGGCTTCCAAGTTCCAAAATTGTAATATGGTCAGAAAGAAACAAGTGAAATATCATCTTCCTTCTACAATTTAAATGCTAGGAGGACAGTGGAGAACAGAGACAAGCCGGATATGGTACAGGAATGGAACAGAGTGCAAGATAAATGGCCATGACAGAAACAAACTGAGGAGCCATGCACGTTTGGGCCAGGAGGAGTAGGCTACATCACTTATTAGGTTGGAAGCCGTATTTTGATGAATAAGATGATCGTTTTGCACTAGACCCTTTTCTCTGTCTGCTATCTGAGAAGAGAGGTAGCACTGCTATCACCTTCTCTTTCATGGATTTAGGAAAATCATTAGCTATGTTTTGTGATTAGTTGAGACACAGGAGGTCTGTCTAAAAGCTGAAGAACTTAGTCCTCAGTTATTTGTCAGCACTCTCCAACAGGAGCCTATTGCTCCCACTTTTCAGTTGACTCAGATATTCCCTCTCAGCTCCAGGGCAGACAGGTTAGCTCAAATCACTTGACCAGCTACCACGGTTGACTTTGAACCTTTATCGTCTTCAGTAGATTGATGTCATCCTTTATGCCAGATTTATCACAGGAGCAACAGCACCTTTAAAGCACTGCAGCTATTTCCAAATTAACTGTGTGCACACTCTCAAATCCGACAGTCTGTCACAGAAAGATTATCAAGAAATAACACTTCAGAATAGCTTTTAATTGATGCCCTGTACATCTGGTCTGGGATCACATACTGAACAGTAAGTACTGAGAAGCCACTGACCTTTCGCCCATTTGGGGAACGTTTAATCTTGTGCACTAAATGGGACGCACCCTTAAGGAAAAACAATTAATGCAGCCATGCAAGATAGTGAAACTGGGTTCTCACTAAGCCTTGTGGTTTACTGGTCTGTTAAATAGATTACTCTGTGCACTGCATGTTCTGTCTCTGTTCCCACACTGCAGTAGTTCCCAGCTTCCTTCCTATCTCCCCACTTCACTTGATCCAGTTTCCTCGCCCTTCTCAGACCGTCTGTAACACACACAGTTCATCCCTGTTCACCCTCCTGGGCTGATGTGGCACCACAGCCAACTATCCCGTCAATGCGCACAACAAGCATGCAGGTAAACCCCAACACGCCGGGCTCATCCATCCCTCACCCTGCGGCGTGCCAAACAAATACAACATTTTAGTTCAGAACACTGAGTATCTTCAAGATTTCTGTCCTTCTACTCCCACAGATGGCCAATGCCTACCACAACCAGACACAGTGAGCAAGCTTGAGAGAAAGGGATGGAAAGTGAAGAGAAAGAAAACATGATCACCTGACAGGCCACGCCATTCTGTTAGACTCATTTCCTCAGGACAGGCTTGCAAACAGAAGTATGTGATTCTGGAACTGGAGGCCAACAGTAATTAAGCACTGGGAAGGGAGAAGCTAAGCTGCAACAGGCAGACCCACTCAGTCATTCTGATCTGAATGTTTGAGTTCACCATATCATGTTAAAACTACTTTCATAAAACATAAAAACCCCTCACTTTATTAGCTGCCTACACCAAGCCCACATAAAACAATAAGGGAAATAAAAACCTTCTTTTCTCTGCTTTCCCTGCTGAATGTTCGTGCTTCAACAACACCGCTCACTTTTACTATGGGTCTTAACCCGTTCGCTTTGGGAATGAACCGGAGCTTTGATGCCACAAGAATGTACTTTTTTTGACGGACAGCTTCAATCTCCTCTGAAGATAAAGCACGTAGATGTACTTGGGCAAAATGGTTTCTAAAAATACAAATACATTTAGTGTAAGCAATAGGAAAGGCAGTAAGTTAAAACATTTAGTATCTTTATGGTAACTGAAGCCAAATATTTTTCTAAGACAATTACAAACACTAACCTCTGCAGAAAGTGACACGGAAACCTGAATTTCAGAACAGTTACACAGTATCTTAATGGCAACGCAATAAAATAATAAGGGAGCATATATTTCTGCTTGGTGAAAATTAAGATAATTTTTTTTAAAACTTAATTAACACATTTGAAAATTTAAGCACAGATTCAGTACATTTGAACGTTATGAAATACTTTTTATGCAAGACAACAGGAAGTTGGATATTTCTCATGGTTTCAGAAGTTTGAAAGGCATGAACGAAGCTGAATAGAACCTTCTGAAAACTATGCTAAGGAAGACCCAGGGAAGGACTTACACACTGTAATGGGCTGTTCTACTCCCAAAATTCAGGAGATCTACTACTTAGTAAAAGTTATAGTGAACTGAGATACCAGGATACATAAGGGCATTTAGGTATCCAGTAACAGCCCGAATCATGGGAAAAGGAGGTGTTGCAAAAGCCCTTGTTTTTACTTAAGACCGCATTGTTAAAATGGTCTGCTTGCAAGGTAAAGACCTGGATCAATCTCCTGCACGCTTTGTTTTGCTCAAAAGGACAAAATGTGCCATTCAAAAAGCTCGACAGCCTAGTGGTTAAGATACTCCCCTGTGAAGTGAAGCAAGAAAATTAAAATCCCTGCAGAAGGGGGGATGCAAATTTAAATTTGCAGGCAGATTTTTCTCATCCCATACCAACCATCAGGCTGGTTTAGCAAAAGGGGGCCACACTATCACAAAAGACAGAGGACGGATGGTGGAAACCTGGCAAGCATTCTCTAGGGGACACCTGAGAAGCCAAGCATACAGGTAAGAGAGGCACACAAATAATTCTCTCCTGTAAGCCAACACAACTCTCATACAAGCTAATGATCCAGCTACTTGGGACTGTCGGCATCCAGGTGACACAATGCGCGACACCCAGAAGGTACAAGGGCACCCACGGCTGGCAAGTCGAGCTATTACTGAGCAAATATTCTGAGAATTTATATTCAAACTTTGGAATTAAATTTTTGGGACAAATGTAGTCCAAAGTAAAGCAGAATGAACAGGAGATCACTTTTCCACATCTAGAGATCCCTATTATATATTATGACTTAAATTATTTCCTGAAACCATAAAACTTCGTCATGTACTACAGTATTAGCTAGGTCACTAAGATAAAACAAAGAACTTAGTTCAACAGAAACAAGTGAATGATCAAATCTCCATCGCTTTAGAGTTCATATCTAAGACTGAGGGAAAAACAAAAATAAAATAATCAACCAACACTACGTAAAAAAAAATGACCTGCTCTGAAAGTGAAGGCAAATGCCAATTATTGGCAGATCTTAATCATTACTACCTGTGGCCTGCTGTTGAAGTGGATGACATTTTGCCTGCAGCAATATTCATTGCTTATTTCATGGCATTTACAGCAGCACTAAGAGGCCACTGAACCTCCCTACTCTCATTTGTACACTCACGGTGCTGCTACATGCTGGAACTTGGAGGAAGTTGAGGGGATGGTCCTGCCATTTCTTGACATCACACCACAATCCATTGGGGGAAGATTAAGAATTTCTGCAGCGTTTTCAATCCTCAGTAGCTGTTGTGTATGGCAAAGGCAGGGAGTGCGCAGTCCTTACAAAAACAGGTGCTGCCACCACAAACATTGGGTACATTATTTTTAAAACATAACTTTGTATTCCATGGGCCACTTGAACTTGAACTGACTGTGTCGTTAAATACTGATTTTTATCTTAATAAGTACTATTTTTAACTTGGGGGATGATGTTTTGTATACCTTAAAAAACGAACAGAAAGTTGACTGTGTACAAGAAGTCCAGCATGCTCTAACCTCCACTCATACAGCAAGACAGACATCTAGATTCAGGTCCCCTTCCAGAACTGTGGCCTCTACCCTTGGGTTAGATTCTGCACAGGAAGATCTACTGATATACACAACCCATCAGGATGGAGATTTACTCCCTAATGCCAATGCAGCGCAAAGGCAAGCTCATTATTAACAAAGTCCAGATCCACTCAGCCCAGCCTGTTTCATCCATCCCCTTCCTCCCAAAGGAGGGTGTGAAAGAACTGGAAAGGCATCAGTGGCTACGCTTGGCTGTGAACACCGTCCCACGAGACAGCTCACAGCAACCACGAAGAGCAGCTCCAGCTGAAGGGGAGGAAGCACCAGGACAGCCACAGAACAGCCATTAGGGCAACAACTGAGGCCACCAGATACTCTTCCTCCAGGGAAGATGGAAACAACCGCCTTTCGCAGCGATTCGCCAACAGTGACCGAAAAAGCTGCCTGGGTAAGAGGGGACGGTGCCTGGGAGTCTTGAAATGGCCAAGGATGCACAGGAAGCCCTAAACAAGTGTTTCACGATATCTCTAAATACGAATTTCCACCTGTATGAATGCAGTGAACTGGATTAGCAGGACACCTCACATGGCACAGTGCACTCCAAGAAGCAGAGTGATGAAAGGCCCAGCCTTGGGAGTGCAGCTGCTCGGGTCAGACTCAAAGTGGAAATATGTGGGGAAGAAATGAGATCAGCCCACATCAGGGCCTTTTGGGTGCCGGGCACCTCGTTCTTACACCTTGGGTTTTTCTGGGAAACTGGGAATAGGGACAAAATGGCTAAAATAAAAAAATACTTATTTTCTTATAATCACATTCCCCACTAAAAGCAGCATTATATCTATGTAAAACCTAGTACTTGATGATACTTTATGCCAAAATTTAGCCTTTGAAGTACAGTAAAACTACATAAAGCACTAATTGCAACACTAAGGCTGTTAGTTTGCAGACAAGCAGAATATGTAGGACTGAAAATCATACTCTGCTGCTATTTAAATCGCATATTCTGCGCCAAAACTGCAAACAAGATCAAGGCCCCATTAAATGCAAACACATATACAGAAGAGCTGCAGTAAAGATACCAATGTTGAAATCAGGGAGTGACGGGGCAAGAAGGGAAAAATCACACATATAACATTGTAGACCAACAGACCACTGTGAAAGCATAAGGTTCACCATATAAAACAGACATTAAAGCACAAGACATCGAGTACGATCATTTTGCACAGTTCCAAAGTGCTCTTGGATATCAAAAATCTATAATGAAAAGATGTGAATGATAGAGATGTATGCACAATACTCTTCACTAAAATTGCCTTCAGACCGTTCCTATTTTCTCACTTAATTGCTTAAAATGTGACCTTAAATAATGCCCTAACTAAAATATATGCATGCGTTTTTAAGACCAAAATAGAAGCATGGAATTCCACAGCCACACTAAAAAAGAAGCTGCAGCTTGTAAATTCTTTAACCATCAAAAACCAGCATTTCAGCAGAGATTTTATTTGGATTTTTGTTTTGGGCTGGTTGTTTCTTTTGTTTGTTTTTCATTAAAGCAGTAGAAGCAAACTGAGTATTTTTAAAATTAATTTTCCCAAGGCTACTTTGGGATTCTGTCACTATGTTTTACTCATCATTAAAAGGTGTAAAAAACTGACTTATCAAACCAAAATCCTCTTTATAATGGATTTTACTATTGCAAAGGTTTCTCTTCTCCTATCACATAATTCTAAATTTGAATCTGTTTTCTCACACAAAAGATTTCTGAATTTACAAGCTGTGCATACTACAATCACAGACTGAATTTTCTTTGGGGTAATTAAGAAAACAAAAGGAGGATTAAATGGGCAATAAATGAAAGCACAATGATAACTTTACACTACAAAACATGAGATTTCCACATATTCCATGAATGTTTGATTAGTTTTCTAATGTTACCTAATTCCAATGTTCTGTAACTTGCCCCAGATAAACTTGCGGTAGTAGAAAAGCATGTTTTTCTGGAACATAGTCTCGGTGATATAGAAAAATGATCTGAGCAACTCAACAACATAGGTATCCATCAGCCAGTATAGGAATTTAGCCAAAAGTTCTTCACGGAAACAGTGTTCATAGGCAGGAACAAAGCGATCACCTTCAACAAACAATTCAAAGGTTGTTGTAGTAAATATCAACTGTTTGTATCAGTAAAGAAACAAAACATACAAACAAAAAAACCCCACACATAACACTCGTTCTCAGCTTGAGGTTAACTGAAAGAAAAAAAGCAAATGCAAGCAATTCCACAGCTGCCACTCCAAATTTTCACTGGCATTAAATGATATGATTGACTCAAGCTCAAAACACAAACACAGAAACCAATGTGTGTGACAAATTGCCATACAGGATACAAAAACATGCCATTAGTAGCCCAAAGACTTAACTTTCTTCCCCCAACATTGATTGTGAAAGATCTTTAACGCATAACGGCAAGATTATTGTGAAGGGAAAGGTAAAATGGAAATAAGGCTACTACAACATAAAACTCTCAAAAAAATAGGCAAAAGAATGAAAATATTTAGGTATACTGGAAAAATAACAGAATTAAACTGGGCTGACTTGGGGATGAGAATGATATTCAGATTTCCCAACTACATGAAAATTAATTAATTTCAGGGTTACGCTTTATTTCCGACATCCTGTATAAAACTTACTGCTGCAGCCAAAAAACAAAAAATTCACCCTAAGTCCAGCAGCACTTATAAAGATTAGATGGCTCAAAAATTATTAACCCAGAGCATTCCTAGCTACAGTCAAATTTAAGGCCAGACAGAGCTGTAGCAATACCTAAATACAGGTGAGTAGGGAACAAAACCCTGTGCTACAATACCGAATTTTTGCCAACTTCCAATAACACTTCTTCTCATTAAATTTAAGAGTGGAACTTAGCAAAATACAACAGGATAATTCAAAGAAATTATACAGAAGTATTAGTCTAGCTGCATAGCACAAATCATTATTACGGCACGAATGTGTTAAAAAAGCTTAATTTTGACACAAAAGAGCAGAGGCTTAACACTGAAACTTATAAAATGGAAATAAGTTTCCAGTTCTCTACCCTGTTCGGTTTTTGTGAGCTTCAGGGCGGAGACTTTTTCACGTATTTACAGCACCTAAGAAAAGACTACTGTAAAGAGATAAAACAGTGTTCACTTCAACAGAAGCCAGGTAACATCAACGAAAGAAAATTAAAAAAAAAAAAAATCCAAACCAAACAATGATTGTCAGAAAATTCTCTAATTTTAGAGTTGCAATATGCAGTTGTAATACACAAATCAAGAGGTTGACTAGTTGTCCTGCAACTAGATCATTTGGTTTTTTAAGTTCCTGACAGCAGATGTAAATGATGACTACAATTTGGGGAACTGACAAGAAATCACTACTACCACTTTTGGAGAAAAAACCCCCACCCACCTACAGTGCAGCAAAGCAATTAAATGTGTGTTTAAACTTCAGGCACAAAGGAGTAGTTTCACAAAAATTATAATCAAGCCTATGTGGTGTTTTTCCTGGAATAAGGCCAGAGAACAAGAAGGTGTTATATTTTTTTAAGATAAGATCTTCCAAGTTACTATGAACCAAACATGTATTTTACCATAAAAACATTTTAAAATATTTAACTTCTCAGCATTTTGTAAGGCATGGCTTTGAGCCATAGTTTCTGAATAAACGACCAATATATTTCCTAGCATTAACAGTTTCTTATAGAAGTGTAACCTCCCTTACTTTTGATATCGGTTCTCAAACATCAGACTTGATTTTCCTCCTACATTACAAAGAACCTGTAGTAATTTCAGAATCTAATCGCGCCTTTTAAAAAGCAATACAATTTTCAGGTCACATTACTGTAGGATGCAAGCACATTACCAGGTAAGAATAAATACTGCAAACATAACAGTTAAGGAAGTGCAATCCACATTGTACAGATGGAGAACAAAGCTCAGAAAAATGGCAATATGCGTTAGATCCTAAAGCAATCTACCACAGAACCACAGCTTCAGCCTAGATTTAAGCCCCAGGATGGTATCTGAAGAAAGACTTCTTTAGGGAAGCAAGATTTACCTGTCATCATCTGAAAAGAGGACTAAACAGAAGGGATTCGTATAGAATTTGGAGCAATCAGCTGATGCCCTCACAACAGCTTTCGGACAGGGACCTGGTGCAGGTTCTGGGTACCTGGGCACTGCCAACTCCCCAGCCTGAAGTAGGGCTCAGTCTGGGTCTCTCGTTCCTAGAGAAAGGGGACAGACGGTGGGCAACTCCTGGATTGCATGGGTCCCAGACTCACGTTTTTCTCACAGGGCTGATGTGAAAAGAGGAAAAAAAAAAACCACACTGTGGGAGGAAGGTTCACTCCCACAGCAGAGGAGCACATGCCATTACCAACGTCTTGATTTGCTTTTAGTTCTTTCTGAGGGCTTATGGTAAGCAGCAGACAGGCTGCATTCGTTCCTTACACACCCAGGTCATACTTCAGTGAATTTTCAGTTACCGCAATTCGGAGGGTAGGGGTGGAAAGAGTTTTGTTGAAAGGTTCTGAATTCATGTTTGTGAAAATGTCATCCCATTAAACACAAAAGGGTGAATGAAAACAGTGAAAACTTAAGTTCTGGAAGAAAGACAGGCTTAAGTGTTCTTCCAGCATCAATTACAAACACTACTAGATTTGCTCTCTTGGCTACGGCTATCACCAATACACCCGATAACTCAGAAACCAGATTCAACACCTTCCCCTTCCCGCCTTAAAAATCATCTGACACCCCCAGCACTTAGCTCTTTAATATAAGAAGTACCTTTGACTAGACGAAGCCACACGCAGTCATTCACTCTCATCTTCCACATCAACTCCCGCAACGAAAGCTTAGCAAACTTCCCCATGGAAATGAACGCTTTCACATTTTTTAAGAACCGGCACTTGTTACGGTTTGAGCCCCAAAGCTCGGCGGGGATGACCCGCTCCAGGCACTCCCTCACAAAGATGTACACCTGCCAGTGGCTGCTGTGCTGCTTGAGGAGCTCCCGGAGGGCTGTATCACACACCCCTCCCGGGTACTGCTCCTCGCTCCGCGACTCCCCCCCCGCAGATTTTGCAAGAGGAGCGCGTAAGTTGTCTGTCACGCCAGCACGACCAGATTCGCATCTGCTGCTTGTCACATGCTTAACAGGCTCCTTCCCAAACTGTTCTGCTTCCTCGCGAACCTCTGCTTCCCCAGGCAAAGCTGCCCGACAAGGCAGCTCGGCTTTTCTCACACTGGTTTCGGATATCCAGACAGGGCAATTTTTTTTCAAAAGAACTAAGTAAGGGCACTTTCCATGATTCGTTAACAGCTTCTGAAATGTATGTCTCATTTGCCAGTAGCGTTTGGGCAACCTCTTCTTTCTCCAGTTGTGACGTGGCGGATTTTGGCTGTGCTTTTGCTCCAACGGATTTTGCCTTAAGAATATCGTTTCTATGAGCCGTCTTCCACCTGCATGACAGCCCTGCAAGCGATTCAGTAAAAACGATTTAGGAAAGCATTCTTGGAAACTCCTGCAAGAATAAAGAAGCAGCTTCCTGTCAACGTACACTGCAGAACGCAAGAGCGTATTTGGTAACTTCTTTGCCAAATGAGCTAGGGGACTTTCCTGCCTTCTGCATTCTGAAGAAATACCCTCCAGGGGGTTGATTTGTACAGAATCCAGCTGAGATTTATACGTGTGCATCTCTACTCCTTTCCTACAAAATCCTGCTCGCATTTCATTCCCGGACTTCAAAGGTTTGTTACTCCGAACTCCTCGCAGAAAAGAGCTTTCTCCTGCCAGAAACTTCTTCCTGTCACAAGAACTGTGAACTAAAGAAGGACCAGACATATCACTGTTACTTCTTTGAGACATGTGCTTTTTTTTAATGAGACTTACAGAATGCGATTCTACATACTCAGTTCTGCATCTCTTGGAACTAGTTTGGTTTACATCAGGAGTGAGATTACAAGCCTTTTCCTCTAGCACTTTCTCCTCTACTTTTGCTCTCTTAGCTGGAATTCCAAGTTGTTCCCTATTAAGCTTCCTTTTTAAGGATGGTGCTGTAGCTGACAAATACAAACTGGAGCTACTCTGTTTTTCCACATGTTCAGTAACCATTCTCATCTGTTTGCTTGCTTTAGAAACAGTTTTTGCAGAATACTGGTAACTGGACACTATGCTTTGTTTCTTGTTAATTTTTTTACTTCCCATGCTGGAGATATTAGCTTCAAGTCTTTGCCTGCATTTCCACCAATGTGACTTTGAAAGATACTGCCTATGAAACATAAGCCTTTTTTGCATATAGTCAAGCAAGCTACTACGTTTAGGCTTTGAAAATCTTTGTTTAACAAACACTGGGGATGAGTCTACATTATGTGAAATAAGTTCATAAACTGGTTGCCCACAGACTTGGTAACAATTACTAGGGGGGACCAGCATAAAGATTGCACAGTGTTCCAATAAATACATCATCACATCATCCCCTATCCTGCTCAGCAGTATTTCCCAGAAGCCACTCATACGCAGAGTCTCTGTTGCAGTATTGGGTAGGTAGCTGTATATATTTGAAGACGGCATGATATGGAAATCGGAACTGTTTTGGTCCAATAAGGAGTATCCGTATGCAAGGACATTCTTCTTTCTCTTTTCACACAGTCTCTGCACGACTCTTGTGATGACTTCACTCTGACTAGATAACTGAAGAAAGAAAGAAAGAAAAAAGAAAAAGCTTTTATTACTGACTCTTCCATGAACTACAACATACACTTTGAATAAACGGAGATGAAAGAGACACAGTCCTAGACATTCACTTTCAATTAAACCCTTCCAGAGCAATATTAATGATCCGCCAGCGCCATACCCAAAAGGAACGATTTTCAAGTCTACTACAAGATGTTTACACGCAGCAACACGGGCCTACGACTTTAAGGAAGTCTTTTTAATGTCTGCCCTTTCGATCCTGGTTTTCATGGCCAGGAAACACCCTACACTGCTCCCCTCGGCTCCCTCAGCAGCCCGGCCTCCGAGGCCTCCAGGTCACTCTGCCCCTAGATACGTGCTTATGCAGGCTCCAACCTCCAGGGAACTAACGCTGATATTCTTGAGGCCTCCATTTCCTTTTGCATAAAGTTTCAGCTAACAACTCGGTTCATAATTCTAAAACCCGCTCAACAAGCTGGCGAAGTTTGTTTCCTACCGTAGCGTAGTTCTGCTCACGCATGCGGCTCCCGAGAGAAAAGCAGCCTTTTCCCCTCTTTAAAGTTCATTCTGCTCGAACGCCGACCTGCAGGCGGGTTTTCCCCCCTCTCCTCCACACTCTCAAGAGTGGGAAAGTGACACTTTTCATTTCCCGTTGCTCCCCGGCCACATTTGGTTTGCTCGCTCCTTCCCCAAGGGGCCCGCAGAGAGCGGGGAAACCCCCGGGCGCGCAGACCCGGTGCGTTCTCCAACCACCCGCCCGCCGGCACCACGGCTTCGCTCGCCCACCCCCGGCCGAGGGGAGCCCGGGATGACCCCACACCGCTCCCCGCCGGCCAGAGCCCTCAGCCGGGGAGGCTGGAGGGGGCACGGGAAGCCCAGCGGGGAGGCCCGGCCGGCGGCGGCCGCGAGGGGCGAAGAGCGGNCGCCACCCCGGGGGGGCCTCAGCCGGGCCCCCGGCAGGGCTCGCTCCCCCGCGGGGGCTGCGCTGCTGCGCCCGCCCCGGGGCCGGCGCAGGTGCGAGCGGCGCATCGCTCCTACCTGCTGGAAGGTGAAGGGCCGGGGGATGGCGCGGGCCCCGCGGGGCACGCACACCACGCACTGCCCCACGAAGGTCCGGTAGCAGGGGGCGTCGTCGCCCCGCAGCACCTCGGCTTCCCCGGCGCCGCTCTCCCGCAGCCGCCGGATGAAGGTCTCCAGCGGGGCGACCTCGGCGTAGCAGCCGCGCAGGGCGGCCAGCACCGCCGCGAAGGGCTCCGCGCCCGCCATGTTGTGCGGCGGGAGCCGCCGCCACCTGGGGCAGCCCCGCGCTCCCCGCCCGCACCGCTGCGCTCCGGTACTCGCCACAGCCGCCCGCGGGCGTGAGGGGGCCGCTNAGCTCCGGGGCTCCTTCCTCCGCCGTGTGGCGAGGCCGCGGGCCCGGGCTGGGGCTGGGGCTGGGGCGGGAGGCAGGGCGGGGGGTCTGTGAGGCAGGGAAGCGGCGCTGGCCGGCAGCGGCGTGCCGAACGGCTTCCGGCCCGGCAGCTGGGCCTTTGTCTTCAGACAGCTTTGTTGGTGGGGAATTGGTGCCGTGTGGTTTCAGGAGGCTTGGGGTGGTGTGAACTACGGTCAGGAAAGGTGTTGAAGGAAGTTTTTAAGGTGTTGGAAGAAGTTCCTAAGCGAGCCTTGCTAGATTGTTAAGGTAGATGTCTTCTGGAAGAAACAAGGAAGATTCCCTTCTGTATGGGAATATAGCGGAAGGTTGGCGAGGAGGTTGGTTAAATGTAAATACGCTCAAAGTGACTTGCAGCTGTCTGTAGAAAAAAGCACATACATCACACTAATTGTTTTACTGACCTTGTGTGCGTGATGAGTAGAACCTCTGTGTTAGATGACATAGGCCTGGGAGAAACCCCAGGCGCCTTATCGCTATGTCTGAGACTCCTGCTTTGTTGTGAGAAAGAGCGGGAGGCTGCGCCTGCCTGAAGCCTGGAAATACAGGCGAGCTCAGCAGGCCCAGTGATCTTCTTAAGAGGGCTGAACTTACCAGCACCTACGTCCCTGCTTGTGTCACCTCTACCTGGGAGCTTAGGTGCGACTTCGGAGATCCCCCAGTAGAGAGGTAACTAAAATAAAACTCGCTCTTTGCAAATGCATTCGTGGCCTCTCGCTCTTTTTGCGACATGCCTGTGTTTGTCCACACACCTTCCTTTTAGGATCAGGACTCCATATATCAGAGGTGTCAAACTCATTTTGACTGGGGGCCACATCAGCTTCCTGATTGCCTTCAAGGGGCCAAATGTGATTTTAGGACTATATGGATGTAACTACTCCTACCTACGCTTCCCCCTGTTTCTGCAAAGGTGATGGCACCCTCAAGGGGTAATCCAATGGTGATGCATTCTGATGCAGCTAGGCATGTGGCAAACACAAGATTCACCATTTCTTGTGAGGAAGGAAAGGAAGGAAAGGAAGGGAAGGAAGAAAGGGAGGAAGGAAGGAAGGAAGGAAAGAAGGAAGGAAGGAAGGAAGGGAGGAAGGAAGGAAGGAAGGAAAGAAGGAAGGAAGGAAGGAAGGGAGGAAGGAAGGAAGGAAGGAAAGAAGGAAGGAAGGAAGGAAGGGAGGAAGGAAGGAAGGAAGGAAGACAAGGCAGAGGAAGAGAAAGAGAAAGAGTTTAGTCTTGAAAATGACAACCCAACCCTTGACTGCCACAATAGAGTCCTCCTCAGCAGCCAGTGGGTTGACACTGGAGAAGGCAATGGCATGAGGGTGAGGAGGAACGACCATCTGTGAGATCTTGATGTTTAGGGTCTCCTTGAAGAGGTGGACATTGTTCTATGCCTTTCTATCAGTGGGTCTTCCTTTGGAGGTGCAGCCCCAGGACGAGTGTGCGAGGAAGCAGTTGGATTGCGGTGGTAGTGAAGGACGTTCCCACAGCTGAGAACACCCTGGTTGCAGTTGAGGTTGCAACTACTTGGCCTTAGCTCTGCCGGTGGCAGATCTGTGTTCTCAAAGCTGGTTGACGTTCTCGTTGCGGATGGCTGGGCTATTGCTGCAGGCTGAATTTTGGAAAAGGTCCCTTGACCCTTTCTGCCAGCTGTTGGTAAGCCTCTCACAGAGTCCCTACCTGTGCCTCTTGCTGGTGTCTTCTTGATGGCAATGATCACAGCAATGGTGGAGAGGGACAGGAGGACTCCTGGGACCAGGCTAAGGGGGTCTCTTCTGCTTCTTTGCACAGGTGCCACATGGTTTTCTGTGTGTCTACCGTTGGGCTGGGGAGAGAATTTAGCAGGGAGAGGGGGAATGAAGTGACATGGAAAAGGAGTAAAGTTTTTTTCTTTTAGGAGGATGAATAAGGAAAAGAACAGAATCACGGAGTCGTAGAACAGCTGAGGCTGGAAGAGATCTATGCGGGTGTCTATGGACTCCCTGAAAGCAGGGTCACTTAAAGCAGACTGCTCAGTGCTGTGTCTAATCAGGTTTTGAATATCCCCAAGGATGGAGACTGCACAACCTTTCTTGGCAACCTGCTCCAGTTTTTTTGTCATCCTCAAAGTAAAAAGTTTTTTCAGGTTTAAGTGGAATTTCCTGCATTTTAATTTATGCCCACTGTCTCTTGCCCTATCACTGGATACTATTGAGAAGAGTTTGGATCCATCTTGCTTATGTCAGCTATTTGTACACTTTGATGCAATCCCCACTGAGCCTTTCCTTCTTGGGGCTAAACAGTCCCAGCTGCCTCAACATCTCCTCATATGTCAGATGCTCCAGCTCCTTAATCATCTTGGTGTCCCTTAGCAGCAAGTTCACTGGGCTCACTCCAGTATATCCGTGTCATTATTATACTGGAAACACAGGTCTGGACAAATAATGAAGTCACGCTTCTCCTCAACAAAATTTATCCTTCAATGCAGACTCAATCTTATCCCCATCCTGCTTTTTTCCCTTCTCCACCTTTTAACTGCTTTTTCCGGGCCACTGTGTGTCTCTCGCACTGTGTGATGGTTCCTGCATGATGTGTCTCTCTTCTTACACCAGCCCCAGCCTTTCTGTTTGATTCAGCTTCTCCCTACTTGCCTGTTGCTTCTTAAGACAGAGGCTCAGCCCTTCCTTCCTTCTCCTCCTACATTTCCCTCCTCAGAGTCATAGTCTTCATTGCATCAGACACACCCCGCACCGGTCAAACTTTGAACTTTTCGGTTCTGTTTAATCAATGTTCAGCGCTGCTTTGCACGTGTCAGTCCCAGTATTTCCTCCAAAACTCTTTGATCCTTTCCTCAGCCTCTTGGCTGACAGCCAGCCATGCCTAAGTCTGTCATACTTTGCTCTTCCTCAGGCACACTCTTCCTCGCGTTTTACACTGCCTTATGGTATTGAAGAGTTTGAGGGGAGATTAATTTTCCATGTGTGCTGGTTTTGGCTGGGATAGAGTTACATTTCTTCGCAGTAGCTTGTGTGGGGCTATGTTTTGGATTTGTGCCGAAAATAGCATTGATATCACACTGATGTTTGCATTACTACTGAGCAGGACTTACACAGTGTCAAGGCCTCTTCTGCTCCTCAGACTGCCCCACCAGTGAGTAGGCTGGGGGTGCACAAGATTTTGGGAGGGCACACAGTCAGGACAGCTGAGCCCAAGTGACCAAAGGGATATTCCACATCACATTATGTCATGCTTAGCAATAAAGCTGGGAGGGAGGTTGGCCAGGGTCTGCTGCTCAGGAACTGGCTGGGCATCGGTCAGTTGATGGTGACCAGTTGTTTTCTTTTGCATCTCTGGTCTTTCTTGGGTTTTATTTTCCTCTCTCTTTGTTATTATTTTTTTCCATACAGCTTTATTTTTAAAATTATTATTTATTTCTAATTATTAACTTTTCTGTATCTCAACCTACAACTTTATTTTCATTTTTACCCTTTTCCCCATCTGTGACAACCTTGAAGC
>VWYH01002916.1:1407363-1443817 GCA_013399365.1 Pampusana beccarii | reverse complement strand
AGAAGAGGTAGATGGTTATGGCATCAAGCACCTTGTTAATCGCTGTGAATCGCTATTTGGAATGAGATGATCTCATCTGTTGGACAGCCAGCTACCTGAAGAAAGCCATGAACCAACAGCTACCCCTGATGGGCAAGACAACTCACTTCTGGTCGGCACTGTGAACTTTCCCCTAGTTCACAGACCCCAGACCCATTTCCAGAAGAGTCTCCCTAATTAGCCTGAAGAGCGAGTGGAGGGAAGAGATGAACTGCCCACATGTAAATTAATTGGGTTATAAAAAGGCCCCCTGAGTGGCATCAGGTGTAGCGTGTATATGCTGTGCGGCATAACCGAAGTCTTCAATGCGTCCACCCTCCCTTCACTGGACATCGCTGGATCGATAGCCTGTGGAGTGGTGATATCCTACTCTCTCTATCTCTTATACCTTAGTTTTCCTTCCCTCTCTAACACTCTCTTTCTCTTTTCCTTTTGAACATATAAGAGTAACATCATCTTAAGCTCTGCTGTTGGATTCTTGTTAAATTTTGTATTATAGCTACTAATGGTTGTAGCTACATTGCTTGTAGAAGGACTTTTGCTTTTAATGTATTGATGAGTTCTGTGATATCATAAAATACTTTTGCCAAGCCACTATTCGCTGTAACTAGTATTCCAACACGTACTTTTAGTAAAACTCGTAATTGAGTTGGCCCCCTGGAGTGATTGTCTGTCATTCGCTTTGCGTAGCTGGGCAGAATTAACCCAGAGTTAACTCACACCCGATCTCATCTGTTGAGTCAGGGCGCGTGTCGCGTTCAGAGTTAACTCATCCCTCATCCCACCTGTTGGGACGGGACACCATCCCACTGGGGAGGAGGAGTGAGTGAGTGGCTATGTGGTACGTAGTTGCCAGCCGGGGGTAAACCACAGCACTGTGGGTTCAGCCCGTACTGAATTGCTACTTTCTGCAAGCTCACGCTGTGTTGACATGCCTCTGTTCATGCAGATGAGACTCTCAAGTTTCGAGACCTCCACACAAACTCCCTCCCTTTGGCAGAGATCTCTTCATTGCCCAGGTGTGGTCTGTCCAGTTGCTTTCGGACTCTGAGTGCTACTTCAGTGCTGAAGATGCCTGCATCATTCACCAGTTTGCATTGAAATTTACTCTGCCCAAGTGCGGCATGAGAAAGGTAGAGCAGATGTGTGCACAGTTAGATTAAATTAAATTAAAATCATATTTACTCAATACTTTACACCTCACTGGGTTATTTTTTTACTATGTGATTGCAGAGTCTGCAGTGGCAAAAGGTTCATAAAAAAGCAGCGTTCTTCCCGTACTGAAGGGGTGAGGAATCTGCTGGCAGTGAAGAGGTGGTGTTGATCAGATGTGGTGCCCTTACCTGGGGTTCATGCTGGGGCATTCTCTCCCTGTTCTTGTAGGGTGCTCTTTGACCGTCTTTCATGCCTTGTAGTCCTCTGAATTTTCACCATATATGGGAGGTTTTTCAAATGGGTTCTTTGTTTCATTTTTGTGTGCAGAACCTTGTTCTACCTGGTCTCTTGGATGGCATTCCCCACTGACCATTAATGGACTATTTGCATTTCATGTGTTTGTTCTTGGGTGGTGGGAACTCTGCTCTCAGTCCTGTGCTTGCACCCCCAGAGGGAGCCTGCTATGAAAGAAATAGTGAGTGTAACTCAGCTTTAGTATCTTAAACCTGTACACATAAATGCAAGCTTACAAACCCATAGTACGGTGTTGCAATGAAAGAAAAGACGTCTTGCTATATGTGGGTATGTGAGGAAAGGAGAAAGAAAACCGGCATTTCCCTGTAGAGGCTGCTTGGTATCTGCCACCTACCAGGAGCACCAGCAAAAAAAATGACTTCTCAGGATCACATTTGTATGTGTGGAGTAGATGCTGCACAAGTGCTTCAAGTCTTCTTAGCTCATGTTTGTGGGTCATTGTACCAGAAGGCTCGACAGCACTATGTGAAGCACGTCCTGCCCCTGTGGCAGTGGGATGAGAGTCCATGTGCGCTAAACCTCAGTAGAGTCCAGAAATTGTCCAGCGGTAGAGAAGCTCTGCGTGCTGAAAAATCTTATTCTTCTCCTATCAACAAAGCACTTTTCTTAGCATTTACTCTTGGCCTTGGCAAACCTAGGTGTTACTATCTCACTTCAAAGATGGTCGATTATGATAAAAAATTTTTAGCTTGACCCTAAGAAAGAGCTGGTAGTTGGCAACTTTATTAGAGAACGGAGTATCCTTTCACTTTTCTGCTGGGTCCTTCAGAGCTCTGCACCGTACTGTGATGCCCGTATTCAGTCCCAAGAAAGAACTACAGAAGTATATTTAACTCGGGAAAAAGATGCTGGAGAGGAGTAATTTGAAAGGAGAAAAATATATGATCCTGCTGGCAGCTGAGTGGAAGAGCTGGTCAAATCTCCAGCAGAATGAAATACCTGTTTTGTGTATTAACTAAGTTAGCCTTTGTCACTGGGAGACTGTCAGTGGAAGACTGTGCTGCCTTTAGAAATGCAGAGGCCGGCAGAAAAGAGCAGATTTTAAAAAAATATTGTTGCAGACCAAGAATGGCTATAGCTGATTAGCAGAAGATGCCAATCCTTTCTGAAATCCTGGGACAGAAAGCCAGGGAGTCTAAGGGGCTCGTTTGGCAGTCCAGCTAGAGGTATTTATAATCGATCATTTAAAACCGCGGCATAACCAAAGAACCCTTTCTTCCTTTCCTCTTCCCTGCCCTCCAAAAGGGTGAATGTGTCTCTGCTTCCTCTTTGTAAGCTACTTCTTGAAATTCTAATTCTGTAAGTGATCAGATGAAGAAAGCAGTAGTGAAGGACATGGATGCACGCAGAGCCTTGCGTCTTCAAGTCTGCTTTTTGGTTTTTGTTCAGTGGAAGTTTTTGATAGTAAGCAAACAGATCCATATTGTACTGCTGAACCCTGTACATTTGGCATAGCTCAAGAGGATCAGAGGTAGCCTATATGAGGCTGCAGGGCAATGCTTACTGTGTTCCAAGGATGATGGAGTCAAGGTCTGTGACTGGGATTTTTTGCAGATTGCCTGGTCCTCTGGTGCTAATCTTCTGAGATCCCCAAGTTTGTGAAATCAGAGTTGGCTTGAAACAACACAAATTCCTGGTTCAAGTTATTTTTTTTTCCTCATATGTATCTTTGCAACAACTTCTGGGATGGCAGAGAGGGCGAGGCTAAGCAGTTCTTTCTCAAGCAAGCTGATGAAGGATTTGGCAGTTTTATGAAATGAAACACTGCTTGTTCCTTTCTGTTCTCCTGGTCAGCACTAGGCAATCACAGTATTACAGAATATTAGGGATTGGNGAAGAAGTTTCTTCTCATATTTAAGTGGAACCTCCTGTGTTCCAGTTTGTACCCATTGCCCCTTGTCCTATCATTGGTTGTCACTGAGAAGAGCCTGGCTCCTTCCTCGTGACACTCACTCTTTTCATATTTATAAACATTAATGAGGTCACCCCTCAGTCTCCTCCAAGCTAAAGAGACCCAGCTCCCTCAGCCTTTCCTCATACGGGAGATGCTCCACTCCCTTAATCATCTTAGTTGCCCTGTCTGGACTCTCTCCAGCAGTTCCCTGTCCTTCTTGAACTGAGGGGCCCAGAACTGGACACAATATTGCAGATGCGGTCTCAATGAAAACACCTGCTTATGATAGAGACTAAACAGCAGGTGTAGGAAGAACTGAGAATTTTAGTACGGGAAATGTAAATTGCTGAGTCCAGCTGGAAAAGTAGAGGCTATGCTCCAGCAGATCCTGTGGAAGTCAGTCCGAACTAGGTACCTCTGACAACTCTTTGAGCTGAAGCTTGCAAGTGATGCAGATAGGAGGCTGCAGGGCAGCAAGGAAGCAAAGTCTGCCAGATAGCCACTGCTGGCTGGCCCTGAGTCCGACATTGAGCGTTATGTACCACTAAGCTGGAGCTGTGCCACATGTACATGTCTTTTAAACACCTCCAGGGATGGTGACTCCACCACTTCCCTGGGCAGCCTGTTCCAATGCCTGACAACCCTTTCCATGAAGAAATGTTTCCCAATATCCAATCTGAACCTCCCCTGGCACAACTTGAGGCCATTTCCCCTTGTCCAGTCACTTGCTACTTGGGAGAAGAGACCAACCCCCTCCGTGCTACAACCTCCTTTCAGGTAGTTGTAGACAGCGATCAGGTCTCTCCTCAGCAATGGGAGTGAAGAGCACAGCTGCAATTCCCAAGTGTGTGCTCACAGGCTCTTGCTTCAGCAGCTGGGTGGTTAGCTGGAGCAGAACTTGCAGATGAACCATGTCAAAGAAACATCTACCTGTCCCTTAGGCTGCTCAACACAGACTAACCTGTGGCTAGAGACTGCTAGAGGCAACTAATTCCTAATAAAAATGTTCATGGCGAACTCTTCAAAGTCCAAAATAAATGTAAGATAGCCCATGAGTCTTTGCAGAAGTGCAAGACTAGAAGGAGGACAAATCATCATAAAAACAACCATCAAAGAGCTCTGTCTTAAGTTAGTAAGGATTGTGGAGCTGTGGGTGACTACGGAGAATATTAGGGGCCAGAAACTGAGAGGCTGGTACATTTTATACCCAAAGGAGTTTGTAAGAAGTTTTGTGGGTACCACACTGCAAGGACTAAAAGGACAGAGTACTGCTGAACAGAAAGCTGGGGGGAGAAGGGGAGAAGCTATGTGATCCTTTGGACTGAACACAGGAAGACAATACGAGACAGAATTCCCTTCCCAGTATTCAAGTGCGTGTCTTTTGAATCTAAAGTATTTCCGTTTCTTTTGATGTAGGTATACTCATCAGGGTGTGTGGGGGGGTAGAATTAAAAAAAAAAAACAAACCACCAACAAACAGGATTTTTGGGCACCCAATATTAAAAGGAGCAATACGAAATAGAATTGCATAAAGGAAAAGCTCGAGCAAACTGATTAGCTCCAAGTATCCTTAAGAAGCAGCAATGGTATTTAACATAGATGGACAAAAACATGGGAGACATCACCGTTTCCCCCTGTACTAAGAGAAATTCTTAAGTGTGTCTGCAACCACTGGAAAAGTGCTTTAAACCTCACAGACACAGGACCAAACCTCTCCTAGCGTGAGAGGGAAAGCAGTCAGAGACAGCCATAGGGCATCTGGGAAAGCTGGGCTCTTTCTGGCTGTATTTCTCAACATCTATAGCTACATTTATTCACCTGGAGGGTTTTACACACAACTATCAGGAAAGCCCAATTACTCTGTAAGAGGGGTAGGATGCTGTGCTGGTACTGGACAGCCTCCCGAGGTCCCTTCCCGCCTACGCTGGTTTACATCATCGCGAAGATGTAACACAAAGAGGACCAGCATTACTAATAAATTATCGCGTTTCACTTCTTCAACATGAGATTTATCTTCTGACGGAAAAACTGGAAAACGCAATGCGCGCAGACAAACTACAGAATTATCTGTCTTAACGCCCCTGGCACTGAGCTGTAGCTGACAAGTACTGGAGTTCAACGCCATATGAAAAGGGAACGTACACCAGTGCTGAGTCTGTGGATCAGCGGCATATACAGCACCTGCTGTAGCGGTGACAGAAGCAGAGCACAGCGCACTTCTTCAGCTGCTGCCCCTTTTGCAACTCAGTGAGCTCCGGGGAAAAAGTCGCAAGGGCAGAAGGTTCCCTCTTGGAGAACGCAGTCAGCAGGTGAAGATGAGCAGGAAATTGCATTTTGTCTTCGCTTCCGTCCATAGAGAATCGTGATGGCTGTTATTATGCACTATTAAGTTTTGTGTAGGAGTATCTTCCAGAAAAATGTGATGATTTTCCCAATTAACTCTAAAGCAGCCCCACTCTCAACTCGCTGTAATCTTTTAATTTCCAAAGTCATTAGAAGCCTAATGAAGAATGGGGAAAGGAAACCTACTCGCTTACCACAGTCAGTCCCATTAGAAGCGAGGAAGTTTCAAAGTTACTCTTGAACTCTGAAACAGATCAGAGATACTGATAATCCAGCACAACCTGCAGTACATTCAATGAAATTTTATATGTCAGCAGCTTTCCTTCTGCATTAATCACATACAGAACCACACTTTTGTTTTAAGCTGATGTCATTTCCACAACTAGAAAGTTAAAACATGTCATTTAATATCTCCAAAGTTACACTACTTACATAGTTTTTCATCATCTTTCCAACAACAAAAGGTAACTATCCCGTATGCCAAGTCTTTTATTTGGAAATGGAATGCATAAAACAATGACTCGAACAGGAAAGTCTCGTTCATTGTAAAGACTTAAAATGTTCTAATTTTATATTCTTTATGTCTACGGTATAGGATATTATGAGGTCATTGTCATCAGAAATTCAAGACAGAAGACCAATAAACTCACAGTATGTAAAGGTGCAAGAGATATTTTTTTTTCAACAGCTATGAACAAAAATTAATAACAAAACATTAGAAACATCTCAATATAGTATTCTGGACTTTCAGAAGCTACTCTACAAGAACCAATGACTGGATTGTTTTGAAATGGCACAAAAAGGGAATGTGCTATACGCATTATTTATATCAGGAAAAATTTCCACACATTTACATGTAGCTATTATTATGAAATAGGAGTCCCAAGTTAGTTTGCTTAACAGCAAAGAGCTCCTTCCAAACAAATCCAAACCAGCTACAAGACAGAGCAAATGCAACCCCAGTTTTGCATAGATTTATTTGTGTGTGTTTAATGCTAAAAATCAACAGTCCTTAGTTACAACTAACTGTGAAGAGACCTTAACATGAACATGAGTAAAATACTCACTTCGAGTCTCTTTTCCATTGCCAGCAGCATGTCAGAAGACTTCAGTATAATAAAGACTAGTCTGTAACAAAAGAAGTTAGGCACATTTCTGTATCCTTTTGGGACTCGAGTATTTATAAGTTCAGACTTCTGCAGTATCAGAACTAGATAAAATATACTTCACAAAGTAGTTACAGACTATAGGAGTAGATCTGTGTTCTTTAAGGTTATTTAGTTAATATTTTCAATCAATGACAAATTGAAGTTAAACAGCCTTGCACAAACAGCATGCAATTTAATAAAGAAACTTAAGAATCATTAGGGTTAATTTGCAAACTTCCTGACCAAAGCAAAACTGGAATTTGAAACTACAGTTCTGCCTTTTGGATTTTTTTTAATTGTGTTTTTGTGCTGCTGAAAGGATTGCACTCTGTATTACACTTACCAAGAAACTTGCTTCTAAAAATCTAGAACCATGGTTTCTAGATACAGCTGTGAAGTTTGAATTTTGGTATAATAATTCAACCTGATTATTACTACTAGTTTGAAAGAAACAGATCAAAATATTTCCCTTAATGAACTGTTCCCATGGAACATGGATTTTAAATTCTGTGAAAGAAAGATAACCTATTCTTCACCAGGCTGGTTTTTTTTGCTCTTTATCCAGGTAGTTTGTTGAACCTGTATTGTATTCGAGAAAAATCATTCCACTTCAGTGATGTGTGTTTCATCTTATAAATAAAAATGGGGCAGGGAGGGAGACGGGAAAGATCAAGGAATTATTCATTTTGAAACATGAGAGAATTGGTCTAGGAGGTCACTGGGGTACCACATGGTGCAGAATTTAAGATGTGTTGAGAGACTTTCCTAGCACATAACAATGATTTGCATTATATGAATATCTGCTATGCCATGAAATCAGAACATTTGTCAATAATGCAGAAGGATTTATATAAACTTGGATACATATTGAAATAAATCATGTCAGTTTTTTCACATCTTCATTCAGTTTAAGACAACTGAAACCCTCTGCCATGTTGTGGGCAGAATTTGCATTTTCACAACCCCATCTGTCTCACCTGATATTTCCAATACTTTTTTTTTTTTAAGCTATGAACTTAAACGCCCACATACAACTTACAACTTTAATCACAATTTCTAGAATTTCCATTATCTCCATTATCAAACAAGAATGATCTGTAATTAGCACATAATCCAATATTACACATTTTATTTTTGACAGCCTCCAGTTTGGCAATAATGCTCAATTCTGCTGTAACATACTGGCTTGTTTTTTCACTTTTCATAGCCTAGTGGCATGGGCACCACACTTTCAGTTAGTGAGTTGTCTTAAAAACATAGATCTGGATATTAATTACAATGGGCAGGTGACTTAGGTCTTCAGTGAAGAGAAGTTTAAACACAGGAAGTTTATTTAATGACATCTGGCAGACTGTGGACCTTGTGAGGACAAAAGAGGATATTGAAATAGGAGGATATCAAAACTAGATTTTGGCAATATAGAAGATGTATTGTCCATGTAGTTCTGTCATAAGCTTTAAAAATACTCTTATTAAATAAGTTTTTCCTTCCTTAAGAACAGATAATACATGAAGCCAGTAAGAGTCCAGGGGTCAGAAACTTCTTCAATTCTTAGTTATTCTCTATGAGCTTTTTTTTTTGGCTTTTCTTCGTAAGATTCTCCATACTCATTCACTCTGCTCTTATCCACAGGATAAAGCCTGGCAGAAAAAACAAGATTAGTTACAACATTGTCTGCTACCAGAGCAAATTAAGCAGTTCTGTACCACTTAATTTTAAAAGTTAATTTCTTTCTCACCATATTTTTTTTTATTCCCGTTTGTGGCAAAAATCACAACAGTTTTAAAGATTAGCTACAGACACATGAGCTTCTTCACACTGAGACTTAACCAGTTTTCTCACAATACAGCTCTTAAGAGACCTTGTTATCTCCCCTAAAGCTTGGCTGGAGTGTTTCCCAAGCAATCCAGGATTCCTCTCAAACTCGAAACCAGTGCCAGCCCCTATCAGAAGATGTTGAGCTCTTACCTTTTAGAAAAATTCCTTGGAATGGGACCTATTTTACTACACTTATGTGTGATTATATAAACCTACAACTGAAGTCCACATTTAGTATCAATGATCAGTTATATATACATATCCATATATTCTGATATAATACGAACTTGGCTTAAAATTCTTGTTTGCTCATATACATATTCATTCTTCAGAACAAGAGCACACTTTCTGTAGCTTCACTTACGAGCAGTATTTCAGTGATTACTGCATACGGCCTTCTTCCCCGTCTGATTTTAGTTACGTAAAGAATCCGAAACTCGTCAGATACTCAGCTTACAAGAGAGACTGATAACTGGTGTTTGAAAGAAGATAAAGAAGCAAGCAGAGCAGGGCCATCCCTCATCAGAAAACATCCTTCGCAAGTGCCTTGCAGAGCAGCTCAGATACTGAGCATACGTAGGCAAGTAGCCCCTCAGCAAGGTCTAGAAGGCCAGAACTTCTAAGCGGGTTTGTGAATACAAGATTAAAAATTGCTCTCCTTCACCTGACTTCAGGTATTCACGCCTCAGGTTATTTTTTGTTGTTGTTGTTGTAACTTGAAAATGTGAAGCTATCTGCTGAAAAGGAGAACTGCTGTTCTGAGGAGGGAGGAGGGTTAACTGCCAAAAATTATGAGAGTGCTGTGAGGAGAGGAATTTCTTGACTACTCTCTTAGAATGCTAAAACGGGTCTAGGGATACTGCTCAGCATTCCCTTCGCTAGGCATATACGCAACTACCATTTTCAAGACCATACTATATACTACTGTGGTATAAAATTCTGCTTGAACATTACCCCAAATTATTCTATAGTTCTTTATAGCAACGAGAATGCAACCACCTACAGCGTTTTAAAAACTCTGATGGATATTAAAGAAAAACATACCATCTTTGGTAAAGATAGACCAGGAACACGACATCATCTCTAAAGCACGCCAGCCTATGAGATGTTGGCATAGTGATGATAAAAGCAAATATATCATCAATAAAGGTGTTGAATGCCTATAAATAAAAGAAGAGTACACTTCAGTTGGCTGTAAAGGAAGGAAGTCATCTATCGCACCAAACTACAGGAAACAGGCTTCCTAGAACTATATTTTTTCAGTAGGAACTCAGACTACCTCCATATTTGCAACAATACTTAAGGGCTATGCTGGAAAACTAATTCATGCACATTTTAAAGTGTTTTCTTTTAAAGAAGACCAATGCTGTCTACTACAGACCACACTATTATAGTTACAAGTAAAAAGGAAATAGGACTGCTTCGGGTAAGTGAGAATATTGTCACGCAAGGGGAAAAACGTACATACAATTTCAGTAAAATCTTTAAAAGAAACTGGAAAACAACTTTTACTCATTCACTACTCAAATGATTTAAGATTTCCAAAATGTCAGTTCACTTTCATTTTCTGTGGGAATTGGAAATTTGTGTAAAAACTTGTTGATTTGCTGCTCTTAAGAATATTAACTTGACAGTCTTGAAGAGATTTTAAAGTATTTTCAGTGTTCTCCTGGAAGTGATCACCCATCCCTTATCCAAGACATAATTTTCTATGCCATTGCCACTCAACTAGGCATACTATAGGTTCTGTTTCTAAACCAATAATGAAATAGTTTCTCATTACTTCTTCCTGAGTGAGAAAGTTTAAACTCCCAGACATCTGCTGGGAAAGCAATGCAAACAAGTTCTAAGCATGCAAAGGCAACAATATTTTGTCAGAGAAGGTAAAGAAAGTGAACAGAAGGGCAAGTGCTGTGGATCTGGCTCTAGCCAACCCGCAGGACTAGAAATCAACAGCGAACCAGCTCTAGTACTCATTTGGTGCAATTAACCATTTCAACTCACTAAAGACAGATGGAAACAAATCCAGCAAATAATATTGACTGCTGGGTTAAACTGAGTCAGTAACACGGTTTCTCCTTTCAATATTAACAAGCTGTACATGAATCCATACCATAAAAAAGGGAAAAATGATGTATTATTTAAGCACAGAAGGACTCACTCTTCAAAACGAACCCATGAAACAAAGCATCAGCAGAAGATGGAGGTGTTGGAGAGGAGAAAGTTCTGATTAATTATAACAGGAAAGCTCTTTCTGGCAAGTCAAAACAAATTCATCAAACTGAAATGATCAAAGAATATCAATGGCACTTCTCAAGTCCGTGCAAAGAAGGTTTGTCATGGAACAGAAAAAACCTTGCCAAGTTGGAAAAGGAGGCCATTCCAAGTCAACACCCAAGTGAGTGATCCTACAATGATGAAAGGACGAAAAAGCTAAATGCTCCATCCTTCAGGCACTTAAGCAGTCCTCACAAGCCGCCGAAACTGAGTGCGTCAAGGCAGCCCAACTAATAGTACTTAGCCTGCCTAGTTTTCTTTCGAGATTACCTCATTTGAAAGTACTCCTCATAAAAGTGTAAAGGGCATAAATGTAAAGATTACAGAAACTGGAAAGTTAGAATAATCTCCATTTTTGCCAAGGTCTTCCAAAACAGGAAAGACCTCAAATTAAGGAAAACAACAAAGCTCTTTAAACCAACAATCACAGATGAGACCTCAGACTATGCTTTTCACTCTTCGAAGTGCAGAAGAGAGAAAGCAACTTTAAATATCCTCTAGGGAAAAAGTAAATTACCTCCTCCAAAGCCCAATACGTTAAACATAATTGAAAACATCATATACTTCTTTCTACATTCACACAAGCCTTTGTTGTGGGTAACCTCTGGCATCTTAACAGGAGCCATAAATGCTCTGAAGAAAAGAGAATTCTACTGCTTTAAAGGTTACTTGCTTGAACACTTTCCCCTTGTTGTCTACTTAAGTGCTGATGTCTCTGCTCTGCTACTGTATTTTGTTGCTGAAGTGAAATTGTGAAATTACTTCACAAATTTACCTTTTACTTTGCTCTATTAAGAAACATGCTGGTTTGCCTAGTATTGCCTGAAACACTAGATGTTTATTTTTGACTTTATTTCCATATCAAACATTGTTCAGTTGCTATTCTGCTATCAGCTACATTTCAGACTGTCTTCCTAGATGTCTCCTGATTCCTTAAAAACATGAAGGCAGCAGAAAGTTGGGCAATTGCTGTAGGCTCACAGAATTGGAAAAGCTACGAAAAACACTTCAGATCTCAAGATTTTAGTTCTTTTCTCCCTGCTCATCTGTTCAGAATTAGACACCATGTGTTGAGCAGTTTTTAACACTGTTTCTTTTGAAGTACTGATGTACTGGAGAATTGTAATACATCGACATGAAGGAAGAATAAATGAAAGAATTTATGAGTGGAAGCAGAAGAAAAAAGGGCACATGTTGATGGCATCAAGGTCCTGATGATCTCAGCACATCCAGCCAGCGCTTCTCGGGACACAATGATCAAGAAAACAAAAGGACAATACAAAAATCCTAATGACTCAGAGAGGCTGGAAAGGATGGAGTCAAAACACTATAAGCTCTTCAGGTGTACAAGAACAAAACATGTAGTTGCAGATTGAGGAAGAATGTAGGAGACACAGGAACTCAACAGTGGGTGTCCCTTGTTCTCCATATCAGCACAAGGAACCTTGGCTGGGATAATTGGGTACACCCATCTTGGTGCCCAAATGCTACACAAACCACTTGGGCACAGAAGTGGGTGCTTGTGGGTGTGCAGGTATCAAAGAGTTACCAAGTTGATTTTGTTTTGAAATAAGCTCATCTTCGCCTCTTCCAAAGTCTGGTGTTAAGCTTTGGTACAGCATCACATTATTTCTTATAAGGGCAGCCGAGGCAGTGGGGACACCACAGTGCAGCCCCTTCCACCACCTAACAACCCACACCACACAGTTGTCACTACATTGACCAGAAGCCCAGAATAACCACCCCAGTACAGAACAGTGTGTACATTACTTCAGTCTCTGGTAGCTCCCGGAACCTGCCAAAATAAGGTCTCTTAGTGGTCCTATCTGTTGCTTGAGAACTCTCCTTTGTTAATATAATCTCTCTTCCTAAAATAATGCATTAAATTGAGACTGATTAATTTATTTGCAGGACCAACATTTGCACCCACACAAGACAGCTGACAGTACAAAAAGAAGTATTATCATCAAAACTAGAATGCAGGTATTCTCATTGTATGCAAGTCATTATGAAAAATGGAAATCTATGTTTTTTCTTTTTTTTGTTTGCTTTGCTTTTTTTTAAAAGACAGTTGCAAACAAGTTTCATTCTTAAACAAAAACATCACTGTCAGCCTTAATCTATGTATTACTATGGTGTTTCTTACAGAAAATTATTTCCAAAATGACTGCACCAATCTTTACATTAGAGCTTTACTTACTTTGTACGTGAAAGCCTTCCATGGTAAGTGTGCAACAGATTTCATCTAGGAATAAAAATACCAATTTGTAATAAAGTCTGGAAGAAGAGACTAGCAAAGTAGTCTTTTACCACTTTTCAATCTTACCTTGTAGTTTACAAACAGCTGGGGCAGCATAAAAAGGAATCCAAAAGCATATACGCCTGAAGACAAAATAGGGAAAACTTACAAATACGCAACAGAAGTACATCACACAACTATACTTTCACAAGCAGAGATTTACCCTAATTTTTTTAGTGAGAAAAGGTGCATGTAATACTTTTGTTTACTTTGAGTTGATTCTGCTCCCTTTCTCAATCACTGTGATAATTTTGGAAAGTACAATCTGGTTATTCCTCTATATTACACTGATCCAGCTAATAGCAGTTAATTTTCTACTATTGATTCTTGGCCTCCATTTGAAGAAATATGAACAGAAAACCAAAACAAAGCAAAACAAACAAAACATAAGAAGGGACTCACCATTGACAAAGCTGTTAATCAACCAGGAGTACCAGCTACAAACAGAGGAGACAGTCCAGTTATTTTTTCACTTCAGCCAAAAACACATATCTGTAATACATCTTCTACACGACTGTACGCTGACCACTCCAAGAAATGGCTTTGTTGTGAATTACTTTAGGCAAGAACTAAATACCTCATATCTTCCTTTAAGTAGGAAGGGCTCCAGAGGAGCTAGTTAAGCAAAGGATGCTTATCGGTCCATACAAAAGTATGGAGAGCTACATCCACTGCTTTTCTACTTTTTTGGAACAATCTAAGACTTTGGCATCCAAACTGACATCAGACAACACTGTGCACTGAACCCTGACTGTATTAAGGCTTGCAAAGGTAACACTGTATTCTAAATATTAAAGAGACACTTAATACGGCACTGTAAAGACTTATAAAATTTCAAATAACAAATACTATTCCGTGCAAACCACCATAGTAGGCAATTTGAAAAAATACAAGGAATCTACATTTTTCCCTCCTTACATCTGACAACCCTTCCCAGATGTTCATTGGAGCATAATCACAGCAAAATAACAGTAGTGCTACAGATAGTGATGAAATTCCCTACTTTTAATTGCGATAGAAAGAACAGCTAATAACTGCGATGCTCAGGTTGCACTAACTTGCACTGCTGTGTTAGTGACACGTTAATAACAACATTAGAGCTCTAGCAGCACTTCATTAATCCACAAGCATCTAAAAAAATGCATCAGAAAATGCCTGCGAGATTAAAGGATAATCCACTGTTATGATTACTTGTTCTGTCAGGTTTCCGTACAAACAGATTAAACAATGATAAAAATTCTATGATATGAGTTGTCTTCTCTTTCTTAAGCTACAGCTCATAGAACACCTGGCATATAGTATTTTACAGTACTGAATGAATCCAACAGTTTCGTGAGAAGAGCAGAATATTTAAATGCTGCATATTTGTTAGCTTCTTATTAAGACAAGAACCTTTTGAAAAAATTATTTTTCTAATAGCCCAGAAATTGCCCTAGTTTCTAGTACAACTGCTATGGCTCATGTATGCAGCAATAGTTCTTTCTGATGTTCTTTTAAGCTACTGCTTGCTCTCCCATCCATTCTGGGCCTAAAGACTATGAAAAAAGGTATCTACATGACTGTCACCGTGCTTGCATTTGCAGATTTTTTTCTACAATGAAGTCTCATGGCTGAATACTTGCTTACATGTCTTTAACAGAAACTGAACTAGACGTATTATTTTGAGCGAAAATTGACAAGAGTTTCACCTTTTCATGCAATACTGAGTTTTCAGCTCTTGCTGAAGTATCAATATGTTGCAATAAGTCCATGGCTCTAAAGGAACACAGGAGTCCTTTCTTAAAAATGCCTTTGTTTGCTTGCCACCCTAGCTATCGTATTTAGGAAGAGAGGAACCTTGTGGTCAGAGCAAAGAATTTTGGAACAGCTTTTGCTTCTCTCTGTTATTGGACTTGTTCAACCACTGAATTCCTCTCATCTCTCCTGTCACCTTTCTTTCTTCTTCTTCTTCTGATTGTCAGCTTATTCATGTATGCAAACTACTAAATTCTATATCATAGTAATAGCAGGTTACTTGCAAAATAAAACAGCCTGTAGCTTATAGGATGCTAAAAAAACACAGCTAGACTCCTCAGGTTTAGACCATATAGAAGGAGGAAGTTTCCAATTCCCGGCTTATGAATGAAACAAACTAAAATACCTGATTTCCATAACCCATCATCTCCAATTAATTAATATAGAAAAAATGGGGAATGTTTCAATTCCGTATAAGATCATTTACAGATTTACAGTACCTTTTGTATTTGACATTCAGCAAGGAGTAACCTGCACCTCCAATACACAGCGGATAGAGCAAATATGACAAGTATTTCATAGCCTAATAGACAAGAAAAATAGTTTGTTAATTCACATTTTTCATATAGCAGACTTTTCATGACATTAACTAGAAGACAGTCACATGATTTTTTTTTCCTGAAAGTACTTTTCTGTTCCCAAATGTCTGCTGTTATTTCCAGTATGCTTCCAGTTCCAGAGAAGGTGGTGAAAATTCCAATGGCCAGTTCAGACAACCAAGCACCTTGGAGCACAGGCACCAAGAGGCAGCACGAAGATCATAGAATCACAGAATCGATTTGGTTGGAAGAGACCCTCAGGATCATCGAGTCCAACCATAACCTAACTCTAGCACTAAAATCAGATCAGACCCTAAGAGCAGCTCTCTACTTGACACCAACGTTGCCACCTGTGTTCAACTCCTTTAAATAATCAGGAAGCACACGAACAACCCTCCAATATAAATAACAAGTACAAATATCAATTTTCAGATTTGTGAATGGTAACTCTTTAAGATATTTCTCTTCGGATAAGTCACTTGCAATATTCCGCTTGTCAAACAAATATCTCAAGCAGATTCAAAACAACAAACCAACTCTTTCACTGTTTCTTTTCATAAATCATCAGAATGAATCTTCACTATCAGACCATCTACATGATGCTGATGATCCACTTGCAACTATGAGAACATGGAAAATACACTTGTAGCAATAAAAACAGTGAAACAAGTCATGCCATATATATAGACTTTCTAGATCAGAAGTTACAGGATTCTTTCTTACCTGGGCATCATACTCCTCAGTTTTCTTTTCAGAGTCATTGTATGTACCAAACTGCAATACATGTAAAAAGTATAATCAAGTCAGAACTGGGCGGAAAACATTTGCTGTCTGACTCCCTAAACAGAGATTTAAACTGCAAATTAAACCGCCGAGACATAAAGCCAGGTAACAGTTCAAAGTTCTTATAGGCTTCTATACAAGAGACTCATACAAACATCCTTTGCAACCTGCTGAATACAGGGTAGGCAAAAAGTTTATTTTTTTTCCCCTTCATATTTCACATCAAACATCCAGGACTCCTTTACTTTGGAAAATGCTGTTGAGACAGCAGCGTTGACAAAGCAAAAGCAAAGTCAAGTGGCTAAGAATTTGGCAGACACAAGAAGCCATTATTAAAAAACATAACCATTTTCATGCATTAAAAGGTCAGTTATGGATTATCTCCACATGTCTAGAAATTGTGACTGCTTAAACACAGTTCCTCGAATGCTGAAAAGGAATAACCAGAGCCATCAGCCACTCAAGATGCATAAGCTTTAAGCAACACAAACCCCCAGTATTTCTTGTGAACACTGAAGATTAGACAACTGTTTCTCCTACCAATAAGAGAAACTTTCAATGTAGATTGTACTTTAAGAGGATCACACTCATGTCAAAGTTAGTTTGAATCCCTGCAGCCACTGCATGTCCTGCAAACAGTCTCAGGACTTAATTTTTACCCAAAGGTTTAGTCAAAGACTGTTCTGTCCCTAGAACATGTCATTACCTACTTGTTCTGCAATGGAGAAGTTATACCTACAGTTTCACGAAAAATTCAGTTTCTTACTTCAAATCACGATGCCAGTTAAGGCTGCCTTTTGCAACACAGTGGCAGGAGTACAGTCCGCCTTTTACGATTTACTATAGCAGGACTGACAGAGGAGTTCTAAAGTTTCTGACACCACAAATACATACAAATACCTGCTGCTTCTACAGAACTCAAAGAAATTAGTCAAGTTTGAAAATGCTCATCCAACTTTTGAACTAAGCCATCCGTAAGGAGAAGATAAACATAAGAAACTTTTACTATTATTTTTTTTAATCTCCATTTCACTAAAAGCCAAGTTGCACAGTAAGCTGTAAACAGATGGACGACTCAGGAGTGTAATCGTTAACAGGCCAATGTCTACTATACCTGAATTTTGGGTCTCAAGCCTTGCCACTTGATAGTCATTTTCAAAGCTTTCTTCACTTTCCAGAGCTGTGATAGGCAAAACCAAAATGTGCACACAAAGGATTAGTCAAAGGAATGTCTTATGCAGGATTCAGATAACCAGAATCAAGACCCCAGCATACCTATTTTAAGCACCCATTGCATAAAGCATTAACAGCCTGACTGCAGCACACTGCCTGCATCTCTACACAAACCATGTGCCCTGTCACCAGACAAGCACGATAAAAACGCTGCACTATTAAATCTCCTTATCAGAGGATGTACTTTAAGAGAAATAATGTAGTCCTTCCAGGACACCTGGATTGCAGCGCTTGGGTGGGGGTTAGCTGCTCTCACCACCAGCACGCAGCCCAGGTCAGGCATTTAGAGAATTCTCCAGTAACCACCTGCCAGGCAAGTTTTTACATGCCTTTGAGGTCTGCTGGCATCTGCAAGATGAAGGTGCCTCAGAACTCCTACCAGTCAGTTGAGCGGGCACTGACATGGTCAGTACATTTCAGCAATGGGCTACAAGCAAATACGGGTGAACCACTGAACAGTTTGGCTACTTAGTGTACACCTGTAACAGCCTGACCCTAACGTAACCAAAGGTTCAGGTCACTTGAAAATTCACTCATGTACCCACCCTGCTGTGCAGACTCAACAACTTCAGCAATGCAGTAAGCTCACCAGGAAAGCTATGCCCCATGAAGCTTTCTGTGGACAAGGTTTGTTTGTTTAACTTTAGATATACCAATATTCCCTTTGCACCTATCATATCTTCCAAACAAAAAAGGGCAATATGGCAAAGATGATACTTCACTGTCATCTTTCATGCAAGTGATAAAGTTACTTATTACAGAAGCAATGTCACTATTGGTACTGCATGAGAAACAGGTGTTAAGAACAAGTTGTGAAAAAGCCCTTCCCAGCAGACAAATTCCTTTGAGATGTATAGTCCATATGTTCACTCTCAACTTGAGACAACCATGTTATCTCATCATCACTTGAGAGGAGAGATATGTTACTTCAACAGAACCTACAGAACATTTCCCCTCAGTTTAAAGGTCCCACAGAGTGTTCCTACACAATCCTTTCAACCCAGTTTCCCCAGCTTGCACTCCAAAAGCAACACGTTGGAAAATAAGGTGCATGAGAAAGACAATAGGAGCCAAACAGTTACAGGAAATACAGATCTTGGAGAGATCTATTTAACAGATCTTTGGGCAGATACAAGAAGAATCTCAGACAGACACAACAAACAAATTAGATCTGAAGCTGCCTGCTCCTAGGTAATGGCAACTGAGAAATCCACCTTCGTTATAGAAGAGAAATGCATGATCTTAACAGTTTTAGTTGCACTTAAATCCTGTAGCACAGCTGATCATTCCTGTTACCCTACCATCATACATGCCTGATCTGTTTTCCATGGAAACTTCTGAAAAAAAGTTGACTTAGAGACCAGGATGATTTCTTCTTCCCCACTACAAACGTAAGCATCACTTTTCCTGACCTGATTCCCTTTTAAATTATTTGACGCTTTGGAATTTCTGAAGTCTCTAGATTTTTTTCTTTTAATTCAGTTATTTAGATTTCAAGGATCAAAATAAATAATATTCTACAAAAGAAGTAGCATATTTGTGGGGATACATATTTATTCCTGAAACTTAGTTCCAATTTCAGACAGTTAAAGAAAGTTTGAAATACAAGACTTAATTGTTATTTATAGGAACAAGGAAAATCTGATACAGAAATACATCAGACTTTAAAATCTCAATTTATGAAAAATAATATTACAGTCAATGAAACTATTTAGGGGATCACTGCTCATTGTTTTCACAAGAGCTTAATCTGTTTTATACAATAAGCTGAAATTTAAGGATTGCTTAGGGAACTTTGCACTCGACAATTTAATCACTAACTGAAAATTCTGAACAATTTTGTTTCCACAGGGATTACCTGCAACTGTAAGAGGTGTGTGGATGGTGGATGGGTGAGGGTGGGTGTCAAGAGGAAGGGACCAGACTCTTTTCAGTGGTGCCCAACGATAGGATGAGGGGCAACGGGCACAGACTGAAGCACAGGACGTTCCATTTGAACATGAGGAGAAACTTCTTTACTTTGAGGGTGCCAGAGCACTGGAACAGGCTGCCCAGAGAGGTTGTGGAGTCTCCTTCTCTGGAGACGCTCAAGACCCACCTGGACACATTCCTGTGTGATCTGCTCTGAGTGAACCTGCTTTAGCAGGAGGGTTGGACTAGATGATCTCCAGAGGTTCCTTCCAACCCCTGTGATTCTGTGTAACTAGATCTGCAAGCAATGCTAGGTAGAGACATCTCCCTGTCCCATTACTGCTGACTTTGTGCTTTCTTACACATGAAGCGGCTTCTAAGCAGCACCTGCAACCCACTGACTGGACCTGGTCTTCTGGAATCATGAACACAGCCAGCAGTCTCCTCCTTTCCCTCCTTCCCCAAGAACCTCAGTCGCAGCCAGGAAGAAAGCTGCAGACCTGCGGCATTGTTTGACAGCGCACAGCCTGCTCTTTGATAAATGGTTCCGTGAAGGCTTGTTGACATGGTTATACATGCCTGGTCAGGAGTGACGCCTGTCAGATGATGCGATAGGAAGGAACCTCAGCATAGCTTTATGTTTGGTTTCCGCAATACCAGCTGGCCCATCTCAAAAAAACCTGATAATTCCAGTTTAGTTATTTGATAAAGGGATACGATCTCTTCTACCACTGAAAGCCAGTTAAACAATGCTGCTAAGACAGAATACTACTAGCAGTATTTTTCCAGTAACTAGATTATTTTTCTTTTGCTATGATAAACTATGGATGTTGCTGTGAATACTGGTATTTGGTTCTGGAGCTTTAAGAACTCACCTCAATCACTGCGCCAATGCCTGCTGGGATCAGTACCAATAAACTTGTTTGTTCATCCAGAAGGAAAAGAAATATTACCACTGTACTAAAGCACCGCCAAAGCACTAGACAGAAAAAATGAAAACGACAGCCTTATTAATATTTAAATGAACAGCTGAGATGACAGAAGACTGTTGTCCTATTTACTATAATTCTGTCTTATACAATTTAAGCATGAATTTCTCCTACATACACCTTGATATATAAAATAGTCCTAGAAACAGCCGGCAATCTATATACCTCCAGGCAAATAAGGACAAAAACATTTTATGAAATCCTTAATCACAAAATACAAAAGGAAATTAGAATATTTAAGGAAGACCTTGCAATTCAGCTATGTATCAGTACTATTATGAACTACGTTCATGATTCTTGTCTCGAGGAAGCTGTAATGTTGATCTTTGAAACACATGCAACTAATTTAATGTTTGTAATATTTATTTTTATGTATGTTTATGTAATATGTATATTTCAGGGTTATTTTTCAGGTTTTGCAAAACCTTGAATACTTATAAGTGTCTACCAACTAATTCTTAGATTTGAATATCCATCCCCCTAAGCAGGAACAGAAAGCGAGAAGAGCTACAACACACTCAGACATCAAGGATTACACTGTGCCATTCCAGAGCAATTGCCTGCCCCATTTCTCCCTTAGGGCAAAAAGGAAATACAGGCAGAAAGGTGACTAAGGGTTGCTAAAGAGAGGATGGAACCATCAGCTACTGCTGACTGAAGATTAATACTTTGATAGTAAGGTTAAAAAACCCTTTGTCACTCAGTCTTTCCAATTTGATTCTACTCACTTCTTAAACTGGCAATTAACATTTAATTCTGAAATTCCCCAGACCGTTTTCAATTTTTACTAACTTTTTGGTGCACAAATGCCAACAGCAGCATAAATGCCTCACAAAACCAAATGTACTCTGATAAAGACAATAAACAGATTCTCCACATGAGAAAAACATGTTGCTGTACATCATTATCATTTAAAATGCCAATTGTCTTTTTCCTGGCATTGATATTCCTCACATATTTTAATCAATCTGTAAATACGATAGAATTTGGGATAGCCTCAGAGGTCAAGTGAATCCGGGTTTACCATTTTGGTTTATAGAAAAATAAACAGTAATTATTAGCACAATAAACAAGGCTGGGGAGTGGTGTGTTAAACCTCAAGCATCCAGGGCTGGCAACTATGTCCATCTGTCACCAGGAAGGCTTGGCAAGATGTCAGACCACTATGCTTCTCTCATTTTTCCTACACCCAAGTCAACTCAACCCTCCCATGCTCTTTCATCCCTTCACCCTCCACCTCAGGAGCTTCTACTGCTCCTGTTCACATCAAAGCCCAAATTAAACAACTGTATTACACTACAGTGTCTTCCCCTACAATATTTTGCAACCTGTAGTTACGTACAAGGGACTCACAGGACAGCATTACCCACGACAGCACATTTTCTCCGCCCATGGGATGTTTTTCTGGTCCTCTTTTCTCGAATTATTTTCCTGTTCCTTCAGCAAGTGAAATACGGTAACTGACTTAATATTAAACTAATTCTCAATTGCAAGACAGTCAAACCTTGGAAGTGACACGAGTGCTTAAAAGCAAGTGACACTTGAACACAATGCTAGCAAAGTTAGAACCAGCATTTTAGCTGTCTTATTTCCATACACAAAAACATCTCATTTTGCCATCTGGGTGAATCTACAAAGCATCAACTCAGAGAAGGACTGAAAACACACAGCATATATCACACAGCACACGCACAGCACTTTGCATTCTGGCCCATACCTGCTTTTGTAGACATCCCAATCATGCTCCTCTTTTTCTTCCAAAAACTGATGTCATTTTTAAATGCAAGGAAATCGAAGAGAAGCTGCAAATAGAAGAAATACACTCATTTGCTTGAAAGGTGCAATAATTAGGGACTGCCAGCTGAACTGTTAAAAATGCATTTTAAATGGAATTCAACAAAAACCTGGTTTAGAAGCTTCAGAAATAAAAAAATAAGTATCACAAAAAAAGTTAAAGAAAAAAACCAAACTATTTTAGAAGCCCAAGCTCTAAATGCAGTGCAAAATGACAGGATGAATTTCAAATACTACTACTACTACATTGCTGTGAAATGCAGTGTCCTGTAAAGAAAGTTAATGACCCAATACAGGGTAACACATGGTAGAGGGTGAAGAATGATGACCCTAAGGAATTGCTCACCTCCTTGAGACACCAGGGAAAGGCACATTAAATTAGATTCAAAGTACTTTCTATTGGAATGATAGTCAACAGCACCAAAGCATTTAAAAAAAAATCCTACAATATAGTAAGTCAGGTTTCCTTTCTATTCCATCACTAAGAAGTTGATCTAAACTTCAGGGTCATTTTAGCATTAAATTTGTTTATAGTGAGTATTTTTTTCAGTATATTTTTCAGTATTTCCTTGAAGCATTCACTGTCTTAAAAAAAGCCCAGACTCAGTAAATTCTTGGGTCAGATAATTTTAATGAAAAAGTGTATATATATATATATATATAAAAATATAAATTTGGGCAAATGATGCACTAAATAAAAAAGTATCAGAAGAGCTAGGCCTAGTTTACAGATACCTTACAACCTGAATAACAAAATGGAAAAAATAAATTAATATGGCTGGGAAGTCTAAGGCTTTCTAACCAAATTAATTGCACGTAATGCAAGTATAAAGAAACATAATATGCCTAGCGAGTTCTTATACCTCCCAGAATATGGGTATTTTATTGAGGCAACAAAAAAATTGTTCATTAAATATTCATACTTAAACCAACACACACTCAATGCTAAGAGAGAGACACAACAACAAACATGCCTAGAACCATAAGCTCTGCACTTCACAGCAACAATTTTTGAAGCAATTTAGATCGGCTGATCTAAATTTCTCCAAGGATTAAAAGTCAGAGACTCAAACTATTACTGGTGCCTCGGCTATACCACTGCAGCAATTCACCTTGTGACAAACCAACAAAATTTGAACCAACGTTAACAGGCATATAATAATAATTCTAGGGGCTTTGGTTCAGCTACAACTAAAAAAAAAGTGGTCATGAAGTTAAATGCTTTATATTTCAGTCAAGACTGTTAGTTCCTATCTAGTTATCTCAAATTTCTGTCTTATTTGTCATTTTTATATTAAGGTCTGTATTGGAAATACACCTGACTTGTGCAAAAACCACTTCCACTGCTTTCCTGAATTACTATTTCCAAAACCAGCTCTTAATAAATGAAAGAGTTGAAATTCAGTCCCCCTGCTTTTTTTATTTCACATGCTGTAACTCCTAAAAAATGAAGTTTCTCCACTTACATGGAATGCTGCTACGAAGAACGTCAAAGCCAGAAAGTACAGGTTAGTATCAACAAAAATTCCTTTTACTTCATCTGCATCCTTTTCTGAAAACCCTAAGAGAAAGAACAAGAAATTACACAAGTACTAGACAGTTAATTGCTGTTACGCTGGAGTCAAGCATGAAAGGAATCTTATGTCACCTGCACACGTTTTGTTAAGGAACCATAAATCCGAAAGACAATGGCAGCTTTAAAGTCTACCTATATTTCGGCGAGTTATTTGGCTTGCCTTAAACAAAACCCATCAGTTACAAGCAGACTGATGTGCTTTTAACCTGTTGTACAACTCTGACCTAAGCTGAACACCTGACAGACAAATGACAAGACACAGAAGTCATTTTGGCCTGAGTAGGAAGAAAAAAGATTATTCAACTTGGCCTCTGAACTTTTATTTGATACATAAGAAAAGCGAGCTACACATTAAAACTGAAAAGTGAGAAAAGGACTACACTGTAGAGGGCAACAAAGGTCAATGACAAACATGGCCATATATGCAACAGTGTGGACCCCAGATCATGGATTAAGCATCAGCTCTTTTGATGGTCCTTGCAGAATTAACTTGGAACCTTCTCTCTGATAAATGGAAAAAGGCAAAGCACCTTCCAGAAAGCACAATCTGTAAACTGAATATATTTTCTCTACTGTTTTATCAAATCTCCTAAAGGAGGAATGTACAGGACAACCATTAATTCAAAAAAATGTCCATGCTAAATATGATTGCCAGCTTCAAGTAGTGTGTTCTCCAGAAGATACACCATCCCTTTGAACTCCTCCAGCCAGAGTTAAGATGTTTCAGGAAGCATAAAGTTGCAGCCACTGTGACTGAAGTCTACCGTTCTCAGAAAATACATGATGATGCATTTACGGCAACCTTATTTGTTGTGACACAGGGTGATTTCAGTACCAATTGACTTTGCCATATAAGCTGTCCTGCATCACAGCAAGAAGAATGTGAGCTTACCCATTTCTAAGTGATTTAGGAGTTTTGCTTCTAATCTAAGATGACCTTTTCGTAAGTTATTCCAAAAGGAAAATTTAAAACCTTGTTTCACTATCCACACACTTAAATAGAACAAGCAGCATCTTAGGTAAGCTTTTTTTCCAAGCAAAGGAGGTACTGCTAGGATGATAGGTCTTGATATATGTGTCAATCACAAGACAGCCAAGACACAGAACATGAAAGTTTCAATTATGCCATTCTGAGAAGGGTCACAAAAATTTATAGAGAAATGATGGTGCTCAAATGCCCCACACAAACTCCGAGCAAGCAGTTATTTTAAGCAGACATACTTGTAGCTTCGATATCCCTTAGCCTGAGCTAAGGAGAAGCAGCTGAATTCTACTTAGGATAACCTTATTACTTACTCACCCCTGCCTTCCACCCCCAAATAAAACACCAGGAGAAAAGCTTCAGCTACAAACGAAATAGCGAAAATCTAGACCTTCAGTTAAGTTACACTGTATACAGCTACTGTGTCTTACAATGCTATAATGTGAAACTAGTGCTGAACCAAAACAGATTTTTTTTTTGCCAGAGGAATCAATGTCTTAAATGTTAAGTTGTCCATCATAAAATATTAATTCAGAGACAACAGTGAACAAGCAAACCCTGTCCCTCTTACTGACTAAATTTTGGTGAACAAAGAGGAACACTGAGTAGTCTGGAAGCAGCACTACNCCCCCCCAAATAAAACACCAGGAGAAAAGCTTCAGCTGCAAAAGAAATAGAGAAAATCTAGACCTTCAGTTAAGTTACACTGTATACAGCTACTGTGTCTTACAGTGCTATAATGTGAAACTAGTGCTGAACCAAAACAGATTCTTTTTTTGCCAGAGGAATCGATGCCTTAAACGTTAAGTTGTCCATCATAAAACATTAATTCAGAGACAACAGTGAACAAGCAAACCCTGTCCCTCTTACTGACTAAATTTTGGTGAACAAAGAGGAACACTGAGTAGTCTGGAAGCAGCACTACCCCTACATCTGTCTCTTGGAAACTACTAGAACTCTGCATCTATCTGCATAAACAAACAAACAAAACAACAACAAAAAACAACTAACCAAAAAACCCCACCAAACTGTGAAGGATTTAAGAATCATTAAAATCATACAGCACAGAAGCTTTTAAGATCTCTTGGTCTGAAAAAAGTTCAAATTGCTGTCTGAAGATCGTAAGAGAGGAACAGACAGAATCCAACATTCATATACATCAACACCGATTCCACTACAATGCAGTTCCTTACTCTGGCATAAAGAAGCCAAGTACAGTCTAGTGAGAGAAAACAAACTCAACCAAGATAACCGTGAAAATAAGATGCAGATTTTAAGAGTGATTATTAGACTCAAAGGTGTGCATTGGTGGAACAAACATTTAAAGACAGTAAAAGCTTCGCTATACCATCACCAACACAAAGCACATGAACTTCAGAGTGAGAGTGTACACTTACTCCATTACATTTATGCAAAATGCAGAATTTAGCAGTTTCATGCATGTAAAACCTCCAGTTCATCTGAATTACCTTCTAAATTTGTAACCGAGCCAAAGTGAGAGGACAGCATTTCTGAAGTGTCAGAAGCAGTATGAACAGAACCCAGACTCCTTCTTCATGCTCAGCTTGAGCCCAAAACTTTGCTGTGCCTGCCTGTATTTCACTGTAGGTACATGGCTACGGTGACCAGCTGTATACAGCTTATATCAAAGCTTATTTAACCCTGATCCAGCTTTTCTCTTCCATGGATGACAGGGGAAAATTGCGGCGAAAATTCTCTCCTCTATTTTGGCCTCTTATGCTTCTACAGTAGTACTATACAAATAAAATTTATTTTTAGTAAAACAGTTAATCCACCTCTGCATTCTTGTTTCCTACTACATGTCAAGATTTTATTTCCATCTTTACCTTAAGGTAAAACAATGTAAAATTTGATGCATTAAACCTTTTCATCAGCTAACCAGAAAAGAAGAGAGAGTTAAGTGTCATCTGTGTACTTATAAGAAAAAAAAACAAATGAGGTGGTGGTGGTGGTTTTTGGCCTAAAGTCATTAAAGATAAAAAACATACCAAATTGTTGGAGGGAGTACACAGCATCCTGCATGTGGATCCAAAATCGGAGTTTTCCAAGAGATATTTTGTCATATGACACTGTAAGAGGTAGCTCTGTTGTTGAACGATTTATAACCTGTATTTCAAAGAGTTTCATTTTTAATAGCAGAAAAATGGCAACAATTATTTCTATTCATAAACAAAAGTGATTATATCACGCTATGATTCAATCACACAATTTGAAGAGGTCTGTTTGCTTTTTGAAATGGAATAAGATCTTAGACTTCTATACTATACTATACTAGTCTTCAAGGTTTTTCCCAAGAAATGCTAAAGTAGCAGTTTGTTCTGTTCAAGTTCTTATAGCAACCTCACTGTCACTGTACACAAATGCCTCCGAAACATTAACATAAAGTTCCTTCTGCTGGACTCAGTTCAAGTGGGAAAAATGTGCCACTTGCTCTGACTGGTGAAAATACCACAGCTAACACTAAGCAAGCTACCCTGCCTGCAGACTTTGGGATATGGGGCATCACAGAAAACTTATTCCTGCCCCAAGAGAAATAAATTTCAGCTAATCCTACTGTATCATCTACATTTTATAATAGTTACGATGAGAACTACCTAGGGGCCTCCTAAGCTGTGGAAAAAAAAAACAACCTCTTAAACTACAATTCTTAAATTGCCTCAGCTCCTTCTGCATGATAGTTGACTGTCTCCCAAACAGGTTTAAAACGAAGAGAAAGAAAATTGTCACAGATGTCAGAATTGTTTGCACCTACCTAGGTAGAAGTTGAGGCAGTATGTTTTAAACTTGCAAGGACAGCTCAAGACTACAGAAAGGCAGGCAATTTGAATTGCAACAGTTCAAGATCTATTTTCCTGGCTCCTAATTACCACCCAATCATAATTCCCATCTCAGCACTGCCACTCTACACTGTATCTGTTCCTACAGTAATTAGTTACCTGACACTTATCTGAGATGAATGGGCTGCTTCTGATTCTTATGTTACAGAACATGGTTTTAGCCTCCTCAGTCACGTGTAGACTGGGGATTATGTTCACTCTTCCATTCACTCTTCCCTTCAGCGAGCAAAAGCAATTCTCCATCTCATCACCCTCTCAAGACCCTATAAGCTTTTTAGACAGTGTCAGAACATGCATCCATGCAACGGAAAGGGAAGCTGAGAAAGTTTTATAACCACAACAGGGAGAAAGCTTGAGCAACTATAACAGAATGGTACCAGGGATCTCTGAACTGTCTGGAAAAAAGAAGAAAAAAAAAAAAAAAAAAAAAAGAAAAAAAGAAAAAAAGAAAAAAGAAAAAAGAAAAAAGAAAAAAGAAAAAAGAAAAAAGAAAAAAGAAAAAAGAAAAAAGAAAAAAGAAAAAAGAAAAAAGAAAAAAGAAAAAAGAAAAAAGAAAAAAGAAAAAAGAAAAAAGAAAAAAGAAAAAAGAAAAAAGAAAAAAGAAAAAAGAAAAAAGAAAAAAGAAAAAAGAAAAAAGAAAAAAGAAAAAAGAAAAAAGAAAAAAGAAAAAAGAAAAAAGAAAAAAGAAAAAAGAAAAAAGAAAAAAGAAAAAAGAAAAAAGAAAAAAGAAAAAAGAAAAAAGAAAAAAGAAAAAAGAAAAAAGAAAAAAGAAAAAAGAAAAAAGAAAAGAGAGAAAAAAAAAGAAAAAAAAAAAGGTGAAACCAACAGGGTCAGAACTGACAGTAGAAAATACTGGTGAGATTCTACAGATGTTTACCAAAATCTACATAAACATCTTCCAAGCATCTTCTCCTTTTTAAAGGATGCCTGTAAACCCTCCAGTCTGATTCCAGTTTCTCAGTCTACCAAATATAGCAGCAACATTTCTGGGAGAAAAGGAAAAGAAATTTTATCTGTGCAGGACAGATGGAAAACAAAAATTTTGCGAAGGCATGGGCAAATGACATGCAGCACTTTGCACAGACAAAGCACTACTAAGGAGTTAGGAGTAGCGTAGAGATAAAATAGGGTTACAGTACAAGGTAGAGATAGGAATTCTTCAACACCAAAAGCAAACTGAATGAACATATAAAGATTAGAAGAATGAACTCTTTCTCAATGAACAATTAGAAGTCAACAAGTTGTGCCTCACAGCCTAGTTGAGTGTGATGGTTGCTAAGCCTTTGAAAACTAAGTTGTTACCAAACCTCTGCAAAATAACCTTCTCTTGTAGTACAGCCTCAGAACATCACATATTACTTCTAGCACTCTACTTTATTAGTACTATAAAACAGTGCATAAACAAAGCAAATAAGTTCAGTGGTATGAATGTTAAAGTTTTCTATTTATTAAATCAGAACCCTCTGCAATCCAACCCCTCCAGCATTGGCAAGGACATTGAAGAACACGAGGAACACGTAATCTCTAGACTACGTTACTTACCATAGAAGACCTACATCTGTGTCAAAATAACAGTCAGTTCAACATCTACACAGTCTAGCATAAACAGGGATAATCCATCTTCAGCTCCATGACTTTAGGTTGGGCATACCAACCAGACAGCATCTGTGCCCCTATTTACAGTCAAACGCCTACTTTGCTCCACAGAAGCTGTATCAACCCCTTCCCTTATCCTTTCCTGCTCTTCACTTACCCTTCATCATCTCACGGCATCCACACTACTAGACCACTCTTTCTGCAGGGCTTGAGAGCAGTTTGGCAAGTCACTGCTGAGAAGTCACATAAGCCAGCACTGAAGGGGAAGTTTGCTAGTTCTGATGGAAAAGTCTTTGGAGCACTTCTCAGGATTTTTAATCACTTTAGGGCAGTGAGTTACAACAGCATTAACTGTGACACGCATGACAACTGCAGGAATGTTATTAATATCATAAGAATGCTGAGTTTATTTGTTAAACAGGGTATGTGACTTGACCAGTCACTAATAGAGTGCTTTTGCAAATTCACTCTTTTTCATTACAGCAAACAACCTATTAAAAAAATCTTAATTAAAACAACATTGCAATTACTATTAAAACTGTTAAATGTACTTAAAGGTGTTCTATTACTCACCATCAAATCTTTCACTCTGTTGCTTAGCTGATCAATAAATAATATAGGAAGGTAATGCACTGTCTTCCCCAACTGAACCCTAGGATGCATAAACATGGATTTTACGACTGTAGTGATCTAAAAAGCAAACTACTTTAATTCAAATTACCACTCATTCATCACTTTCGGAACTACCCACGTAGATATTTCCCACCATCTTCTCAGGCACATTTTCCTTTAACATACAGCAAGAAAGATGCAACTAGTCTAGAGTCTTTTCTTAAGAGATGTCTGTATAGAAAATTAGGTGTGTCATATTTATCTTTTTAGTTTGTTTTTATGCTTCCATAGAAAGACAGAAGAAATAAACAAAAGCAAAAACAAACAAAAAAACCCCAAACCAAGCCAACAACAACAACGACCCTAAAAAAACAAAAAAACCCCACACCAAAACCCACAAATGAAATTGGCTGTGATGATGCTGAAGCTGTTGCATGACCAAGGGTAGAGGAAATGTAAAAGTTTGTCAAAGAGAAACGTGCTGAAGTTTACTACTGCATATTTGTATCCTTTGTGTCAAGTATCCCTTTCCTACTGCAATAACGACAACGTTCTGAGGTCCCCACTCCTCTGCTTCCCCAGTGACATCAGGTGAGCAAGAGCAGATGCTCTGGCTACTGTGGGCCTGAGAACACGACGGCTGGTGCACACCGGCAGGCCAGACAGTACTGAAGAGAGCACACAAGGAGCAGAAACCTTCCCTTCCTTCTCCTTAACCAGAGCTCTCCTCTGGATCGCTCTACCACCACCTCACCAACCTGCATGACACCAAAGAAACGTACCATCCTTTGGCGCCTCTACAAAATTGACCACTGGAAAGCTATTTAGCAAATTATGACCCACATGCAATTGCTTTGGCAGTATCTTAGAAAAGTATTTAGCCTAATGCCCTAAGTTCTTCATCAGAAAGACAGTTATGTACACTGTGATATTCTTGGTAAAAGTCTGTATAACTAGCATAACTGAGCTTTTCAAAGCCTGAAAATTGAATTCTAGTAGCTCACAAAAGAAAGAAGTGTCCATGCGTGCTAAGAATGACTGCATGCTAAATACACACAGGGCAACAGTAATGCAGAAAACTATTAACTTGAGGCTCGAAAATAGTTATTTAACTGAAAAGAATTAAATTTCTATATAATAACTACAGTTAAAGCTATTGCTAGTGGAATTGCAGCTGGCTATTTCATATCACAACTATTTCCTGTATAATGCAATGACAAAACAGCATTGATGCATATATAAACATGACCAGAAAAAATATCCTTGTTCATTAACCCCAGTGCAAGCTATTCTTGTTACAAGCCTACCTTACGAGTTGCTAAGTTTATCTGTCGTGGTGGGGAACCTGCTGCTGAAGCACCTACTTACGGATTTAACAGGATACTTGTAGAGAAAGGTATCAACATACGGTAGCACAAGCCAATACAGCACTATTTATATGGTTAACACTGGAAGTAATTTAAGCAAGCTGTGAACAGAAGCTGCTGCCTGCATTTAGTGGCCTACAAACCTATCCCTGCTTTTTAGTATTTTCTTGAGAAAATGACAATGTAGGAGCAGATATTGTTGAAGTAAAACAAAGTCAATCATAGAGGGAGAAAAAAAATGCCCTAGGAGATCAGCCATGCCATTTAAGCACTTGCAGTTTGTACAGATAATTTGCAGATGAAGGATAACTGGAAAGGTCAAGGGACAGTAATTGCTACACAGGCCAGGACTGCGATTTGAAAATAAGGGAGTATGAAGTCTGCTGTAGCGTTTTATTTGTGTCTTTGCAGTTCTGCTTTGTCTTACAACGATGACTCCATACAAAAAAAAAGTATTTTAAACTCTGAGCTGCCAAGGAACAAGATCTTTCCAATAAGATTTTCTAGTACATAATATCTTACTAGTTGTCACTACCAAAATGCAAGCACTAAGAGTATCTATTTTTGTCTCCTAAGCTCTAGTTTAAACATAAAATACTACAGGAGGCCAGGGAGCATTTTTGAAGAAATGTGCAGTAAGTTTATAACAACAAATCTAGCAAAATTAAGTAATTGACTCACATCTTCATGTAACGGTGAACATCAGCAGGGAGGGATGACCCGTCAAACACAAAATCTTCCACCATAACATTTAAGGTTAATCTTGACCTCCAGTGAGAGACAGGTTCATCTAGAGCACTCGTCTGTTTTTCTGCTTCAATTTGCTTTAAAAATACAATGAACACACGTACTGTTAAACAATACACAATTTTGAATAGGATAATAATCTAACTCACGAAAACTATGGAGTCATTAACTATATCACAAAACAGAAGCCCACTAAGAAACACTTTTCCTTCATTCTAGTCAGACCAAGCATTTTGTTCAAATACGACGGAACAGATTGTAAAGGCTCACCGTAATCTGACACTGAAAAACCTGAGTGCCCATTCACAGCCTTGTTCATTAAGAATGAATATTCAGCTAACTAAATTTAATACCCTAAGAGCCTGGATACTAGTCATATACTGTGTAAAGCAGCGCTGAAACTGAGTATGACCTGAGCAGCTTTCAGTAGATGCTCATCCTCAGGGCATTCTACTTGCTTTTCTTTGGATGAACACCACCTGTTCTGACTTCTAGTGTTGGACTGTAGCCTCAACTCATCTTCAACTTTATTCTGACTGCATTTAGAAACAGAACTGCTGGCTACAGATATATTTCAGATTCCAAAGAAAAGCAGAGTGGAATTCTAAAGCTCCATTTAATATGAGGCACAACAGCCATTCACAAGTCTTTCGTTAAATAACACTACACTTTTTTCCCTGGTGGTGAATAATAATAGCCATTTATCAAAAGATACTATCTCATTCTCTTGAACTGAAGGGGAAAGTAAGAACATCCTAAAGGAAAAGAAGCAATTTGACATTGAACACTCACCAATGCCAAAATCAATTTCCTATTTCTGTTTTACAAGAGCAAAGCATATGATTTCACAGGAATCCAATTCACTATGCAAAGCAGCGTGATGCTGTTACAGAATAATCTAGTATTTCTACCAAAAGCAGTTAATCCTTAAAGAAGTAATTAATGTTAACTAGGGAAGTGTTTTAATAGCAGACAGTGTTCTAGAGGGCTCTACCTCTGCTGTGCTGAGTGCTCTACTATTTGTGTACCAGCTGACAATCAAGAAGGGTTTTGATTTTTTTTTCCCCTAATATCATCATTAGTGTAAAGATGCAAGCACTGCAGATGCTACCACTAGAAGTCTTACCACTAAAAGAAATCACTTTCTTTGCAGTTGCAAACAGAAAAGCAGTTACAGACAGAAAAGCCACCTACCTGTGTGGCTGACTCCCCAGTGAGCAAATTAATCTCTTCTGGTTTAGGGACCATGTATGTGGTCAGAGGGCTTACTATATGCACCTGCTTACCATCATGCCAAGGCAAAATGCCAGCATGGTGAAGAAATATATATGCATATAACGTGCCGTTATTTCGGGTTTTCTTTGGTACAGAGACATTCACTGTCCTAAAATACAAAATAAATACATTATGAGATGACATAGCACATGTTGAAATATTTAGCTATTATATGTAAAGATCACTGAAAATGTTCCAGAAGCGGGCAAACAAGTTCGGGAACATAAAAAAAAGAATAAGAGACATTTGGATTGCCTAGCACAGAACAACTAGTTCTGGCTAATATGCCCTAACAAGCCATGGATGGATGGGATCAATTTATGTACTCCAGTATGTCTCATAATATTTGCATTTCAAAGTTTTACTATTATCTTAAGATACTTTAATCTTTGCCCAATTCATCCTGTGTTACCCCAGATAACACAGGACTGCATCATCGGTTCTTCTGTTGTTTTCCCCTGCTGATAGATCATAATGCAAAAATTATCACAGCACTTGCGGAAAACAGCCTTCTGTGTGCTGAATATGTATCACACACAGATTGTATACATGATACGTAGTTTAAAAAGAACATCTCAAAGTTTTGCTGAGCACTTTGCATTCATAAAACATCTCAGCTATGACAAAACAAGCCCAGAACTCTAGATAGGAACCCCAAACCATGAAGTCACTCCCCTTGTGTTAGCCAAGAAATCATCCTACTTGCAACCTTGCATAATGCAGCCTCTATTCCTGTAAATTTGCTCAGGTTATTTTTGGCTGAATACTTTCAGTGGCTTAGCAGACTATGTCAGTAAAACAACTCTTATATTTTCAAGTCTGTCAGAGATGAAGTTTAATATGACCTAAACTGTAGAGCAGCGTGTTATTAACTACAGAAAATGAAGAGCATGAAAGAACCTGGGAGACTCTGTGGCAAGACAACCAAGAATAAGGCAACTATTTAAAACAAAACAAAACAAAAAAGTGAGGCAGTGAATATGAAACACAAAACTAGTAGTTGTAATCATTTTAATTGTAGAGAGGCATACATAAACAAATTTCTGAATACAACACTGCACTCTAAGGGCACAATCTTATTCCATCTTAGTGCCAACACCCCTTCTGAAGATCTCAAAACACTGAACTACCAGAAGAATGTTTGATTTTAGAATTTTTAGCACTGAAACAATAACAGAAAAGCACGTTGCTAAACCACAAGAAACGAGAACCCAGTTTGACTTCCAAGCTCTATTCCAGGTCTGAAGCCACGGCTATTAAAAGCAAAATACAATGTAGCTACACATGTTATTAGAGAAAATTCTCAAGCATTTCCAGGACTTTGACTTAGATTTTCACAATAGAAAGTTGGTTTTACTATCATAAGCAAAGCACAGGCTTTTGTAAAACATTTGTCATTATGGCTGAAAGCAATATGCTGATCCAAAATAAACATTATGTAAGTTTAGTACATCATATGTACGTTACTGATCTAGCACAGCTAGTGAGATGAATGTTTAGAGTGGAATCTGAAAATTACAAGCTCATTTTACAAGCTCTGTTTTTTGCAACTGCAAGATGATTTCCCATGTAAGAAAAGTTTGTCTAAGAGCCTATTCCTCAGTGTCAGATCTTAGCACACCACTTCCATCAAGGTGGGCATTTTAACAATGTTTACCGCATGAAATATTCTAGGAACCTTTAATAAAAGAGAAAAATACTGGTTTTATTAACAGCAGCACTTTGTCCTCAACTGTGAGGCTGAAATCCAACTAACATCTTTGCTGCCTTGACAAAGCATATACGGCTATTACTTTACGAAAACAAGTGTGAACTGAATAGCCTGCGGAGCATGCAAAAATAGCTTTAACTAAAAAAAAAAAAAAAGAACACAAGAACAACAGCTCCACTCTTTCAACACAACTGTCATGAACAGTCTATCTTATTTCATACATACTTCCATGCCTGTAACTATCAGTTAGGATACGTACTTCAGAATTAAACACATAACTCATAGTTTGGATACTTACCTTTCAAATTTGGACTCAATATCAAAATCCTCCACATTCAAAACCAGATCTACATTACTCTCAGCACCAATGTTTGACCGTGTGGTAGTGTACACGCTTAGCTGAAATCGAAGCACAGCACAGAGCAATCAGGGTACAGAAATACTAAGTTTGTGCCTTAGTACACTTATAGCACCGATCTGTATGTACTTCAGCTTCCACAATTTCCCAGTCACATCATGGTTATATGCACTGGAACAGACAACAGTGTATATAAAAAAAAAAAAAAAAAGGAAAAAAAGGCTAAACCAGCTGTCAGTTATCTGTTCCCTCCTTTTGGGGGCAGAAACACACTGTAACCCAGCCACTAAACACATCGTTGTAGGATGACCCACACTTGAAGTCAAAGGTTTCTGGTTAAGCTGAGCCATTTCTCCAGCCATGCTGCTCTACACAGTGCATGCACCAACAGACAAACCAAACCAAAAAATAAAATTCGCTCCTGTCCTCCCCGTGTTTCACGCACGGGCAGTTCCCGCAAGGCAGAGGAAGCCCGCACGGAGCACCAGCACCCAGCATCCCCCCGTTTTCTGCCCCCTGGCCGGTGACAACCGCAGCCCCGCGGGGGCAGAGGGCGGGCCGGGGGCAACGCGTGCCCGCCGCTGTCAGACGAGGCACTGCGGCCCTGCCCGCACCCGCAGCGCCGGCCACGGGGGAGCCAGGCCCGGCCCGGCCCGGCACTACCGCTCCTGCCTCCAGGCCGGGACCGGAGCTCAGGCGGTACCGAGGAGCCCGTCCCGCGGGCACCTCAGCCGCACGCCCGTTGTCACCGGCCGGTACCGCGCCCCGCTCACCTGCAGCTTGGGCCTCCGCGCCAGGTAGGGCCACACGCACCCGGCCGAGCCGCTGCCCGCCCCCCCCGCCGCCGCCGCCGGGCAGGGCCGCGTGTAGACGATGCCGTACATGACCCAGCACGTGTGCGCCACGTACACGGCGAACACCCCCACCACCAGGCTGGTGAACGAGCTGCGGCTCAGCATGACGGCGGCGGCCGCCTTCCCCCCGCCCGCCCCGCAGCCCCGCAGCCCCGCTGGGATCAGCCCGGCCGCCTCGGGCCGCCCC